>PVIR01012432.1:0-44734 GCA_004026965.1 Petromus typicus
AATCCTCCTGCCTCTGCCTCCCGAGTGCTGGGATTACAGGCGTGAGCCACCACGCCCGGCACTGTGGTATGTGGTACTGGTTGCTGCTGGGTGTGAGTCTCCACACCCAGTATTGTTATGTGGTTACCGGGGAATCGAACCCGGGCCCTTGCGCTTGCAAGACAGGCGCCGGAACCACTGAGCTAACTCCCCGGCTCCCGGGTTTCAAAATTATCAAGGGGGCCATGCAGAGAATATTGGTTCACTAATTATTCTCTTTAAAATTATTCTCAGTCCACAGTGCGTTCTCTCTATGGTATGTTCATATAAATGCTTGTGATGTCAATTATTAAAATCAGGGCCTTTCTGCCACAGGTGATGGTGGTTATGCCAAAGATGCAAAGATGAAAGCCCCTTCCTCCTTAGCAGTATCCCCTGATGGTACCCTCTATGTGGCAGACCTTGGGAATGTTCGAATTCGTACCATCAGCAGGAACCAGCCGCACCTGAATGACATGAACCTTTATGAGATTGCCTCCCCCGCTGATCAGGAACTCTACCAGTTCACCGTCAACGGAACCCACTTGCACACTCTGAACTTGATAACAAGGGACTATGTGTATAACTTCACATACAATGCCGAGGGCGATTTGGGGGCAATTACCAGCAGCAATGGCAATTCAGTGCACATTCGGCGTGATGCGGGCGGCATGCCCCTTTGGCTTGTGGTGCCTGGCGGGCAAGTGTACTGGCTGACCATAAGCAGCAATGGAGTCCTCAAAAGAGTGTCAGCCCAAGGCTATAATCTGGCATTGATGACCTATCCGGGAAACACAGGGCTTCTAGCTACGAAAAGCAATGAAAACGGATGGACAACAGTATATGAGTAAGTTTCAAATTCTCAACACAGTCACTTAATTTTTATTTGACATTGTTTACAGTAGGAAAGTAGCTTAGTAATTGCTAAGTGTGACGTGCTATTTTCTTCCAACCATCACAATAAAAAAATAGTCATGGAGAAAATTTTACCCAACTCCTAGAGTTTAGAGCCATTTTCCCAGAGCAATTTGTAGAACATAATAATAAAAGCATAGACTGAATGACATTGCAGGAGATGGGAATGAGGTAGAAGTCTACCTGCCGTTACTCACAAAAATGTGCAGGGTACCTGTGAAGACAAGGTAAAACTGCATGTAAATAAGAAAACTAGAGAATAGTTGCAAAGCAGTAAAGAATCAGTATGACATGACAAGTATTTGATTCCTATGGGGTTTAATTAATAAATAAATGAGTGTGTGACCTGCCTAGCCCAACTCAGTATAAGTCACTGAAGGGTGTGGATAAGAGAGAAGTTAAAACATAAGTGGTGGACTCGGAAATGCAAATGTAAAATTATATGCAGCAAATGCTTCCTCAGTGCCCCTGCACCAGTCTAGGAATCCAACACGTGTTAGCAATTACGGACGAGATCTGTGATAATTTTGCTTAACTGGGAACTAACACCATGTGTCTGACAGCAAGCTACTAGGAAGTGTCAGGCACAGAAATAGAGACTCTTGTCCCTGCCTTTTAGAGCGTAGACACTGTTGTTTGCAAGTCAGTTTATTTAGCAACCTAGTGTACCAGAGCTCAGGAAGCATTTTCCCCGTGAAAGAAATTGCTGAATCTTTAACCAGCATGCAGAGTGAAGATAATCCACGGAGTCTGAACCCAGAGCCTAAAATAACATTAAAGTTGAAGATTATGAGAAATGGAGATGTTAAATTGAGGAATTCCAAATGTGGCTTCTTTTGTGACTGTGTAGAATATCTGAAGAAAACATGTCCAGTTTCCTGTAAGAGTCCTAAGGAAAGGAATAAAACAATTGGTCTTCACGTTTTGGATTGTTCCCCAAAAAAGTGACACTTACACAATAGAACCAGACAGCTATTCTGCTTTCACCAAGAAAAATGTATTCACCTGCCTCTGTTGCAAGTTGTCCTTTGTTTTTGAAAAAAAGTTCTCTTACATCTTAGTATCAGTACTGAAAGTCACTGTGCACTAGCACTTTACTGCATGTTAGGTACTGATCTATGTAAGTAACATATATTATCCATTTGACCCCCATAATAACTTGGCTTACGTGCTTCCAGGATGATCATTTTATGGATGCGGATAGTATGACAGAAAATGGTTAACCCATCCCGATTCACACAAAGATCAAGGACTCAAACCCTGATAGTCTGCCTCAAGAGCCCACATTTTAAAATATGCTAGGAATACTTTAAAATACTTAGGAAAATAAGTTTCTACTACAAGACTCTAATGTCTTTTTTTAAATCTCATGACAGATCACCTATTTCCCAGAAAGGAAAACTGTGTAAGATAGCGGTGGCAAACATACAGCACGCATGCCACAGCAGGTTGTTCGTTATCGGTGAAAGCTCTGAAGGGTTCGCCATCACCGATGTTAAGGAGTACCTTATATTGCAGGACTATGAGGTAGGGGATGAGGAATTCAGTTTGAGATATGATCACTATAGATAGACATCTAAGTAGCGAACTAGATTGATGAGCCTGGAATTGGGCAGAGCAGATGGATAGGGATATGTGGAATTCACCAGAATTTAAGCTGAGTTTAAAACTGTGAGACAGCATGAGATCTGCACGGAGGTAAGTGTAAACAAGGAAGAAAAAAGGCCTGTAGACTGATCCTGGACCACTTCTAAGTTTTTCTTTGGGGGCATGAAGAAGTGGCCAGAGAGTCTGAGAAAGGAAGGGCCAAGAAATAGAAAGAAAACTGGGAGAGTGGAATATGCTGGGGCCTGCTCTTTGTACTGCTATAACAGAATACCTCAGACTGGGTAATTTATAAACAATAGGAATTTATTTCTTACAGTTCTAGAGGCGACGACATCCAAAACCAGGTGCTGGCGGGTTCACTGCGTAGTCAGGGATGCTCTCTACTACCAAGATGGCACCTTCTTACTGTGTCTTCACATGGCAGAAGGAAAAGAACAAAAAGAAACCGAGCTAGTTTCCCCCCAAGCTTTCCTAAGCATACTAATCCCGTTCACGCAGAGAGAACTCTCATGATCTAATCTCTTCCTAATGGATCCGACCCTTATTACTATCGAGTGGGCATTTAGGTTTCAACATGTACATGTAGGGGACAGTCTTGGCTACTTCCGGGACACTGGGACCCAGTACCAGACACTCACAACTTAAAGGCAGGAAGATTTATTTTGGCTCACAGAAGTTCGGCTCCATAGTGTGGCTCCGTGGCAGAGGAGCATGGCAGAGGAGAATTGCTCATAGCATGGCAGCAGGAAGCAGAGGAGGATCAAGGGAGTCAGACCTTCTAGGCCACACCCCTGGTGATCCACCTTCTCCAATCAGGCTTCACTTCCCAACATCACATTTAGCTCTGAACTTTTCAATAGGCTAATCCACTGATATGTATCACACCCCAAAGATTCAATCACACCCAAAAGCCCGACCTAAGAGTGCATGAGGCATTGGGGCAAATCTAGATATAAACTGTAACAAGGACATATTCAGATTCTATCACCAAGTAAAACAGGTGACTCAAGAAGGAAAAAGTACTTCACTTTGTCAGATACTCCTGCTTGGTACGAAAAGACTGAGAATTGACCATTTAGGGGTTTTTTTTTAATTGAAATCTTTATTGGTACAGTACATAAACGCATCATGATTGCACTCCACAATGGGGAATTGTACCAGTATAAGACACAACTTCATTGTCATTTTTTCCCATAGCCCTACCCACCCTACCACCCCCACCCCCCATATACATAAGCTGTTTCATTTATTTTTGTTATAATCTCATTATTTTTCCCCCTTCACCCCATTTCGCTTTGAGTATTTTCAGTTTCACAATATATAAAATACATTCTAGAACTCATTTACATCTTCATTTTCTCATACCAAAGAAAAGATATAATACTTACACGTCTGTGACCTATTTATTTCACTTATGATTTCCTCAAGGTATGTCCATTTAAGTATAAATGATTCAATCTTATCATTTTTTATGGCAGAGTAATACTCCATTCTGTAGAAGGACCACAACTTTTTTATCCAGTCTCCAGTTGATGGACATTTTGGTTGTTTCCAAGATTTAGCAATCCCACTATGAAGGTCATTGTTTATGTGGAGAACAAATACTATGTACCAATTAGCTTTTTTATAATTTCCACACCTGAAACCCCCAATTTAAAAGAGGAGACGTTTAATTTGATCATGGTTTCAGTCCATGATCAGCTGGCTCCGTGGAAGAAGTATCAAGGCAGAAGGGTGGGGTGGAACAAAGCTGCTTAGCTCAGAGCATCATGGAAGCAAAACAGCCAAAAGGTGCTAGAAGGACAGGGTGAGGGACCAGACATAGACCCCAAGGTCATGCTTCCGGGGCGAACCCAGACACAATAAGAAATACAGTAATCCCCGGGGACAGATTCCAAAGCCAGTCAAGTTGAAACTCCACCTTAACCAACATTTCTGTGAGCCAGCAGAGAACTGAAGCCTGAGTAAAACAGGCTTCAGATAAAATGGCAGGGGAACTGGATGTGGCCAGTGAAACATGGGATTTCAACGTCCTAGGAGACTGAAGCAGGAAGATCATGAGTTTAAGCCCAATCTGAGCAACTGAGTAATTTAGTGAGACCCTGCTCAAAATAAAAAAGGGGTGAGGATATAGCTCAGTATGAAGGTTATAAGTTCAGTCCCACTACTACAAACAGCAGAGAGACAAAGACAGAGTATAAATATTCATCGCACTACTATTCATAGTAGCCAAGAAGTATAAATCCAAGTGTCCATCAAGTGATGGACAAACAAAATGCACTATACTCATATCATGAAATATTATTCCACTGTAAAAAGTAATGAAGTTTTGACACATGCTAGAACATGGATGAACCTCAAAAGCATTAAAGTAAGTAAAAGAAACTAGAAACAAAAGGATAAAATACATGATTCCATTTATATGAAATGTGCAATAAAGGCAAATCCATAAAGACAGAAAGTAGATTAGTACTTGTCAAGAGCTGGGAGTGGAGTGAATTGGGAATAGCTTAATGAGCACAGGGTTTATTTTGGGGGTGATGGAAATTTTCTAGAAGTGCTGATGATGGTTGCTTAACATTGTGAATGTTTTTAACACTGTGAGAGTCATTGGATTCTATTCTTCAAAATGATGAGTTTTATAGTATGTGAATTATATCCCAATAATAAAAGGAAAGCTGCTAGAAGGAAAGAGATTGCAGACAGTAAGTAAACAATTATTTTGAGGAGCTAGAAAAGAAATGAAGTAAACAGAAGGTGTTTTTGAACAAAAAAGGGAGACAAATATATTTGTTTACCGCGAAAATGATGTAATATAGAGGAAAAAACTGACAATGTGAGAGAGAGGAGGCTGCCCCTGGCACGCCAGCTTGCCTGCCTACCGTGCACTGGCAGCACACTGACACAGGCAGGCACTGTGTGGTGAGCAGCATATCCATAAGGTGTAGAGGCCAATCCTGTCACCAGGACAGAGCCGCACTAGTGAAAAGACAGCAACCAGCATCGCTGTGGAATAAACAAACTTGAGCCATAAGACACGATGAACACAGGCATCCACACTAGAGTAACCGTGGAATTTTGTGGCCATAAAAAGACATTAGAAGTCATTTTATCAATGAAGAAACAGAAGTCCAAAAGATTGGCATGACTTGCCCATTCACACTGCGAACTGGCTGGATCTAGAGTCCAATCACTGAGTCTCTGCTCCAGGGTTCCTTCCACTCCTACTGGGCTGCCTACCAGGAAAAGCAGAAAACATGAGCATTTGAGAATCTAAGTGTGACCTTGCAAAGTCAAAAGAGCAGGCAAAGACTATGGAAACATAGTGAGATTATAAAGCAGGAGAAGCAATAATTTCTTATTTTTCTCACATCCTTAACTCCAGAATCATGCAGAAACCCTCACAGGAAAACAGTGTCTGTTAAAACATTTTGTCTTTCTCTTGTAGCAATGCATTCTAGTGCTGAACAGCAGGCCTGCACAAAACACGGCCCTGTCCCTTCACATGTGCACCTAGGCCTCAGTAACTTCCTAACCTTTATACTGTGCCTAGTTCTTTGTACCTTCTTCTCTGTGGTCACGTGACCATGTGACTCCCTTCATTTTTGCCCTCCAATCTTTAAGCCAGCTCTGAGCAATCCTTTTAAGTTTGTACCTTGTCCTTCTGAAGTTGGAGTACGCAAAACTGCACCTACAGTCAGGGTCAGAGCAAGGCTAAGGCCGCTGGAAGTTGTCAGGCCACAGATATTGAGCCCTCCTGCAAAGTCAAAACAAATAAAACACCCTCAAGCATTCCCCTGAGGTGAGAAGGACACCTCTTCCTATGACCAGAGGAGACAAATTGTTTGGCAAGGTGGCAATAGAAATTCTGCTCTGAGATGGAAGTGAGAAAAAAACTGAAACAGAAGAATTTGGCAGGGTAGACAACTGCTGTGGTTGGATGGCCAAGGTAGTAATCCATTCAACTTTCAGTTATCTACAGCTATTGAGAGGAGAAATGACACAGATGACCCTGAACAGTGGATAATCCAAATAGGATTTTTAAATGCACCTTGTGTAGCGATAGTATGTGGGCTTTTATTGTGCAGTGTCATGTTGTTTAAATAGTTCATTGATTTTCATAATTCCGTTTGACTTGCACCAGAATCAAAATTGCACACTCCAAGTATTAGTACTTGATGCCTCACTGCCCGCAAGCATCCTGAGTGTCAGGGGGAAACGCTGACCACAGAGAAATGGCTATCACGGAGGTGATTGTCAAGGCGACCACACTGGCCCAGTGAGGCAGGTATTTGGGCCTGGGGAGCTAGTGAGCTCCAAATCACAATGACCCTGCAACACTTGAGATCCAAGGGAAAAGTCCTGCGACCTATGCTACAAACAGTTCTTCCCTCACAAGACCAAAAGAGTAGCCACAATGCCTTTGCTTGTTTTCCCGGCGAAGGTTTCTGCTGTGCTAAATGGGGAAGGTCTCAGGTTAAAGACAAAGTATTAGCTGTGCCCCCGCTGCTGCTCTAAGCCGAGCTGCTGAGTGCTCAGACCCCTGCCCCTCAGGGGAAAGCCCTCCCACTTGAAAGAGACTGTGGTCTGTGTGATTGCTTTTGCTGCGTTCAGTTCCTGGACTTTGTTAGCACGTCTCTTCCTTCCACACACATGTGCACAGCAGCCACTGACTGACAAGCTGGAAAAGACTTCATAATATCTCTGGGTGCTTTCTAGGCTGTTTTACAAATGCTCAGTTGTATCAAGGGTGACTGATAAGGGATCTCTTTTCCTCCCTGATAAGATTACGAGGGAGGAGGGGGCAAGATAAATAAGCTGTTCTAGGTGAGGTATTTGCCTGGGGACAGGATGTGATTCTCATTCAGAAATGCTTATGTAATGATCAATCCAAACACATAAAATGCTTCCAAAACCTTCTAGAATCTCAGAGTAGAAAAGGAAATAATGCACTGTAGGGTCCCTCCTGGCAAGTGAATGATTATTTCAATTAAAAAAGAATATAGAATTGTAGAGCAGTCCTTTGAGTCTCAAGAAAGACTCAACACCTTTGCTCACACACATCTCTTTGTGTTTCATATCCTTCATGAGGACCAACAGTGCGGCAATCAGCATTGTCACGGGTAACACCGGGCAGAACTGACACAGAGAGTGAACAGAAGCAGCAGAGGCTGTTGACAGGAAAATCTTGGCAGAGGCTGCTAAGGAAGTTTAGGTGCACCACACAGGACACCTAAGTGAGCCAAGCTACGCCTCTCAGCACTGTAGCTGGTTCTGTCAGTTTGATAACCACGGTGGCTCTCAGTCTGCCCCATCTTTCCATCTCCATTGTCAGTACCCTGTTTATTCTCAGCCAACAAGTATATGCAGTGAGAATCCACTTTGCCCAAATGCTAAGATAAATGAGACACTGTGCCTTCCCTTGCAAGATGTAAGAGTTTACAGTGAAATGAGGGAGACAGATCCTAGTCAGAAGTGATCACAAATTTGATCAGGGCGGAAGTCCACCATCTCGTTATATACAAACTGAGGCTGCATCGCCCTGCCCATCTTCTCTCCCACAAGTCACTGCCACCAAAACACCACTTGGATCATCCTGTGCTGCCCTGAGAAGCTTCCTGTGCCTTGCACGGTCTTCTAACCACATGCTAACCTCCAAAACCTGGTAAGTGGAGTGCATTGTAAGAAAAGAAGATGGCATTCTGCATGAGGAAAGGAGAATCCAGTATTTCCTGTAGGATGCCTATTAGACTGGTCAGTTTTCTCACATGGAAGTGTGAAGAGGGCCTGACACACTTGTATTTTCTTTAAAACATAAGTTTTAAATATAACATTTTAAAATAATGAATTTTCCTTCTATAATCTGCAATATTTTCTAAAAGCAAATGTAGAGAAGCTTCTTGTTTCTATTGTACGTGGTTTGGCTTTGGCTTAAGTGGTCATCAAGGGAAAGAGCTGGTATCCTTTATGGGAAACATCAGACCAAACATTTTTTTAAATGTATAAATACGATTTTCTCAGTCGAGTGCTTGTGCACACAGCCTGTGGTGACACCGCGCAAAGGCTGTGCACACTAAAACTTCCCTGCTGGGTGCTCTGTGAGGCCCTCAGAGTGGAACTCTATAAAATCCGTCCAGCAGAGGACAATCTGATGGTCGGCCTCCTCACCAAGTCCCCTTCCGATGATTCCAAAGCCTGATGACACAGCTCACTGGCCAGAAGTCACTCACGTAGCTGGTTAGGTGAGTGCCACGCCCTTTCGGGGGGCAGGAGGGGTTCACCTCCGTGCCGTGGCCTGAGGGCATCAGCTGGAGCATATTGGTTTTGCACTCACTGCACCAAAGGATGCAGGCACCAAAGGAAAGCACACAACACAGGAGGTTTTGATTAAACTTGTTTCTTTGACACTCAGTCTGGAAAGATGCATTCCCCTGTGATTGGGGCAGGGAAACCTCTGGCAAGTCATAGGAAATCAAAGGCTCCCTTTCTTTCTTATCCACTTTGAGCATTTTTTTTCCAAAGTTGTGAGAATTAGTCACTGATGTGTACATGTGCTTGTCACTCTTCCTTTGGAAATGACCCTACAGAAGAAAGGTGGCCCTATACATTTTGATCCAGGGCCACATAAATGATTGCACACACAAGAAATGCCACATTGCTCACACTATCAAAGGTTCTCCTCTGACTAGCAGAACTAGCTAGCACAACGTGCACACATGCATTGAAGGGTGGAGTGCTTTGTTTACAAAAGAATCAAATGTATACTTTGAAATAAGGATATTCTTATAGCCACAGAAAGAAAATAAGGCAATACAATTTCTTAGCTATGCAACAACTGAACAGGTCTAAAAGATGATACCTTATTCCCCAAACCATTGTTTCCTTATTCAGAAAAAAAAATGAAGCAGCAGCCTTCCAGCTACATTTATCTGGGTAATTACGGTCTTATCGAGACTTCAGTTTTCTGCTGTAAGTGTACTATACTCGGTTTGGGGACTAGAGAGGGAACATAGTATGAAGAAACATGGCTTGTGGCTTGAGAAGAAGCCTTACAATGTGTTTCGGACCACAAATACCAGTGGCTTCACTTTAAAGTTCTTTGCTGAGCTGGTGAGCAAGCCAGATTTATTCACAGCACTTTGCCAAGCTTTCTTAGGGCCTTTGACCCTTGTGCCTCTGTACGTGGGTGGCTCGGTTATAGCCAATCTTAACTTCACTCTCACAAGTGTATACAACTCACCTTGCCTCTCCAGGAATAGTTTTTAAAGAAGGGGGCAGCTCCGTGGTCGACTGCTTGGCTAACGTGCAGCAGGCCCTGGGTTTCATCCCCCAGCACCACCAATAAGAAAATGTTAAAGCAATAAATAAATCTAATGGCTGCATGACTGAGAAGGCACATTGGCACCCTGCAAGCACATGGTAGGTCAGGGTTCCCAGAGTGGCGACGAAGTGGGGTTAGCTGAGGGTTGAGGAGACTCCATCGACACCAGAAAGGGGACAGCAAGGAAGTGGACTGGCTAGTGCTAAATGTAGAGCAAGGAGGAGCCACGTGCATAACCCAAGCACTGGGGTTACAGACTCTCTTGTGAGAAAGACAGAGACTGGCTTCCTTTTTTCTGCTGCCTGGAAATTCCTCCCTGCAGGGAAAACCAAGTTGACACTTCTGGAAAATAAAGGCTGAATATTGATCTCCTTCCCTGGGAGGAGCACGGGCAGACAAGGTTGGGGCTGTGCAGGACTTTCAGTCTTCCTGTGCAGCTAAAGACTCATCAAAGAAAGGCCAAAAGGTGCTGTCAGTGCCTGGCGTTAATGGTGAAATCTCTCCTCTGCTCAGCCTGTTAGTCGCTGGCCTGCTCTGGGGCTGTGAGAAGCAGGCCATTGGCCAGGAAGCTGCACAGGAGCAACACAGCAAAACATGTTGACTGAAATCCACTCATACAAATGGGCACCCAATGGATTGACTAAGAATTGGCAATTCTGTGATGTCGAATGATCAAACTGATTATTTTTATTCACATGTGTGACTGTGGGTTTGCACACAGACACAAGCACACAGATGCAGAACTGAATTGGAGGCAGCATTTGTGCAAAGCCTCAAAATCAGTTTTGTCCTAAAAATATAGCCTAGCTCCCTTCCCAAGCCTGTCAAAGGCTGGGACAGGTTTTCAAATTTCAACAACTACTTAGACTGAGCTCTTTAAAACCTAGTGGATTAACAAAGAAGACAAGGATATTGTTGGGGGAGGGGCGGAGGCGTGGAGCCAGCCTCCACGATTGTGTCCAGGCTGTATCTTGCTCACTTGGAGTAAAAAGTATACAATTGTTTAACATTTTTAAAGCAAATAAAAATGATTAAATATTTTGCAATTTGCAACTTGAAAGGAAAACAGTAATGGGCTTCCAAGTGCACGTCTTTACTTTTAATGAAGTGTTTATTTTTCATGGTTCTATTGGCAATAAAAGAACGGCTCCACATCGAAAGCCTTCAGGGAGGCGGTTACCATGTGGAGGGCAGTACGAGTGCCAATAATTCTGATATTCTTTAAAAAAATTCCTATAGGTTATTTCCTATTATCCCGGGTAATTCTTACCGTTTTGTCTCTTACTCATATAGGCAAATCACAAAACATTATGTACTATACTCCAAAAAGATAAAAGGAATTTAAGTGACACCAAGATCAAGGGACTCCAGAATGTTTTAAAGAACATGTTTCCATTATCTCCTATGTTTGTTCATTTTGTTGGAAGAATGATTCATTCATTTCAAATTTGGCAACTTAAACAGCAGCAAATTATAATTTTCCCCTAACAATGCAAAGTCCGTTTCCTTTGACAATAGCACCCTCTGCTGGTTTCTGTAATCCATCGCATGTAATAGCATCCAAATGGCAGCATTGCACACAAGAGGATGTGATTCATAAATCAGTTTTCCACCGTAGCGATGCATTACCAGATATATTTTTTCTCTAAAACAGCATAGCTCAAAGAAGTCACCAAGAATTTAGAAGTTTCAAAAAACCTCTTCTTTTGTTTAATTATCCCCCTGACCTTTTTCTTCTTATTGAATAAGGTTGGCACTACTTGTTATCAGTCAGAGTTAAACTGTATTAGCTGCTGAGTGATTTTTAGTTTCACAGAAGCCTGTTATCACCTCGCAGAGGTTTCAGAGTTGAGACTGGCTCTCTTCCGTAGGTATGACCCCGAGGGACACCTGACCAATGCCACATTTCCCACTGGAGAGGTCAGCAGTTTCCACAGTGACCTGGAGAAACTAACAAAAGTAGAGCTTGATACTTCCAACCGTGAAAATGTCCTCATGTCGACCAACTTGACAGCGACTAGTACCATATATATTTTAAAACAAGGTAAGACTGTTTACAACTTTACCTGACTGCAGTAGTGCTGGTCTTCGTCCATCCTCCAACCTGTGCACGCCGTTGGTAAATAGAACTCATCTCACACCGAGCTGATGGTTCTTCTTCTTAGTTTCCAGCTCAAACAGAGTCTGGACCCCTCTAAACTTAGCAACCTAGATTGGTGCTGGCATGGGATTATAAAAAGGTCAAATTAAGATACACAGCAAGGAACAATTAAAGTGGAATGAGAGAATTAAAATTCTGTTCTGTATAAACAGAATAAAATAAGATAGAATGGAATTCAGAAAGGAAAGAAGATACGATTTGGAGTAAATGTATTAGAAGCCAGGGGAGAAGCAAATAAAGAGAAATTGTCCTCCTTCTGCCCAGTTATTAAGGACTCATTCTGCTATCACTTTAGGGGACGATACACTCTAGGTGAGCAATACCAAGTTCCATCCGAGTGCATGTGATGTTATGCCCAGGTGGTCAGCGTGCAAAGTTGAACTTCATACTCTTCTCGTTCTAGCTTGTGGCGTGCAAACTGAGAAAGCTGATCCAACAAGTCAGGGGGAGAGTTTATGAAGCAATGCTTTCAAAAGATTTTTTAAAAACAGCCTACCATGTTAGACAGCCGTGTTTAACCCACAAAAGCAAATAACCCAACTACAAAATGGACCGAGAACATACAGGCCAGTCAGAGTGGAGGCCTAGCCCACAAGGCAGTTAGGTCCAGTGTTGTACCTGCTCCTCCCTTCTGTAACCGGCTCCTAAAACTAAACTTCTCCCTTCCTGGCTTCTTCCTCTACCCTTTTATTTTTCATCTTTCTGCTTTGCTCTTCCTTCTACAGAAAATACCCAGAGTACCTATCGAGTGAGTCCAGACGGTTCACTACGCGTCACCTTCGCCAGTGGGATGGAGATCAGCTTCAGCTCGGAGCCCCACATCCTGGCTGGGGCAGTCAACCCCACGCTGGGGAAATGTAATATCTCTTTGCCTGGAGAGCACAACGCCAACCTCATTGAGTGGCGGCAGAGGAAGGAACAAAACAAAGGCAATGTCTCAGCTTTTGAAAGGCGGCTAAGGGTAAGGCTTGACCTCACACAAGTTACAAAGCTTCATGAGTTTCTTTGGAAACTGCAGAGATTCCCTAACCAGAGGTCCCACTTCTCCAAAGGTTTTGTAGGTGATTTACAAGCTGATATGATAAAATACTTTAAGAGAGGGTGTAATGGCTGATAATGGTTCAGTATCCTTAAATGAACATTCTAATAGGTGCTTTCTTCATCGTTAGCCAGCTAAAATACTGTAATAGTGGCAATTTTAGGCACCAAGAAAGTCTAACTAGCAAAATATGTTTAGTCAGAAGGCCTCCGGTACCGTTCCCAGCACGTCCCGGACACACTTGCCAGGCCCTGCAGGCTCCCTGTCTTTGGCTGATTCTTAGAAAGACCAGATACACCAAAAATATATGAAGAAGCATAAGGAGAGAAAAAGAGTGAAGAGAATTTCTGTAAATTTATATTAAGGGCTAATGGGCACAGAGCTAGAATTGAAGTTTGTCTAGGGTACTCAGAGAGCTTTCTAGAAGAAATGAAAGATTTTGCAGTTTTCAAAGCCTTATCAAGCATAATTCACTCCAGTTAACCAGAGAACTGTCAAAATTTCTTTTTTATAACACACCTTACAAACACTACAGCACCCTGTCTATCTGCCCCTTCTTAAACATCAACCAGTGCTGGGATTATGTAACCAGCTTTCCAAATGTGGTAACACTCACTCTGAGCCCTAGAACGACTACCAACCAGGCTACAGGAAGCTCTCACACCGAGGCCAAGCCTACTTGGGTTATATATTTCATGCCTAGAACACTGGGATGCTTGCATTTTTTTAACTCGTGGTAAAAATTTGTTAACCTTAAGACTCTAGAAATGCAACCACCAAGCAACCATTCACTTCCAGGGAGAAGCAGTCATATGGCTTGGTTGGAGAAAATTGTCTGCGACTGTACCCGCTTTTCAGTAAGCTCCACGGGTGACACCGAGTTCACCAATATTTTCTGTAAGAGCTGCTGAAGTTGTTCAAGCTGTAAGGCAGTTTGTATGTTTCAGTTCTACTGACAACTCTCTAACACAGCATTCACCAGCTATGCCACTGAACTGAAAAGTGAAGCCAGCGCAAATTGGCAAGCCTGTGTGTGTGTGTGTGTGTGTGTGTGTGTGTGTGTGTGTGTGTGTGTGTGTGTAGGTAAGGGTTTCTGAGATCTTCAAAAATAAGATTTCTTGGGTAGAATGTTTGATAGGAGAGTTTGACAATTTGACTCATAACCAGTTTTTCACTTGTGTTAAAAATGCATTTATTTTACTTTTTAACTGTGAAGTTAAAATACGTTATTAAAAAACTCAGAATATTCTGTAAACAGTCTACCAGCCTTATGTGTTCACGACGGGAAAAGAAATGTATCAAATAAGTGATCTGTTAGTGTGGGAGTCCAGGAAGAGGACGCAGCTAGAACCCTCACAGCAAACTCCAGTGCCCCGTGAGTCCCACAGCAAAAGAATTAACAACCAATAAGCAACAAAGTCAGAACCTTGAGAAAAAGGCTGAGCCCTGGGCTCGACTCTTGCTCCTCTGAGCAGTGGCAGCCAAAGGCGAGATGTGGCAGCCAAAGGCGAGATACTGCAGCCACAGAAGGGGGGAAGCAGACGAGCCCATAATTTGAGCTTGCCTGCACCCGTATTTGGTAACAAGCCTTCACACCCATAATCCTAGCATGCATAAAACAGGGTGATCTCACAATAATCTCTGAAGGTGAAGGTTACATAGAGCAGGGCAGACATCCTTAAATCTCAGTAAGTCCCAAAGCCAATAATCCTAATGCAATAATCCTTGTTTTTTAAGATCCGGTAGGGTGGGTCAGGTGTCCACAATAATCCCAGTAACTGATCCCACAGGGCAGAGCAGATGTCCTCAAGTCCAGATAAGTAAGTCATAAGACCAAGCAAATTGTCCGCAGTTCCCACATGTTAATACTTCCCTTACCTTATAACCACAATAAAACATTATCAGCCACAGCATGTACTTTGTGACTGACAATTTCAGTTCCTTGGGGCAGCCCATGCTATACTACATGACCTTGGAACTTTGTATTTTCTAACCTAATCTTCCTGTATTCTCCCCACATACACGGATAATGGAGAGAAATTATAAATTGTGATTTATAGCCTATATCCAAAATTCTCTTTAATATTGAGAAACTACTGGTCATAAAACATTTAGGAGTTCTTCAGTGTTAGGGAGTCAGGCGTTTATCTAATACTAATGATAATTTGATGCATCTCCCATCCTGTGGGATGGTCGAACAGATTGCAACAAGTTCAAGGCCTTCTTAATGTGACTTCTACAGTAGCCCCCCAAATCCTGGGACCAAACGAAGCAATCCCTTTTCGCTTGCTGGTATTGCTGTGCATTTGCCTAGACAGCTAACAAGAATGACAATCTTTAATGTGTTTTGTGCCTTAGAGCTTACCAAATGCTTCCGCAGCCAGGATTTTATTTGATCAACACAGCCATCAATTGTTAGTGCTCCCAATTTATAGATAAGAAGACTAAGGCCCAGAGAGGTTAAGTGATTTGCCCTAAGTCAAACAGCTATGAAGTTTCAGAACCACAGATACAATGTAGATCTTTGCCTAGCCTGCCACTCCTTCTAGTGCAGCCTACTGGGCTACATTGTTCCGTAAATTAATTAATCTATAAATCATTGCCCCACTTCACAGAGCCAGCTTGGCAGGGCTCGACTCTTCATTTCAGGGCTGACAGAAGAAGAAAAATAATCGACTCCAACGCACTGCCACATGCAAGCAGTACAGGACACTGGTTAGCCATAGGCAGGGAAATCATGGAGGAGACAAGAAGGGGCAGCTGTCTAAGTGCTTCATCTAACTGCCCTCCCCACTTTGGGGGATTTGTCTTTATATTCCTACCTCAGTATCACCAAATGAAGCGTATCTAATTCAGTGGTTTGAATAAACCCTAAAAGGTAGGTATGAGACCAGTACTGGCAAGGCACATTCTCTTTCCCCACTGTTACCTTAGAGGGGTGCTCCTCCACCTCTGGGAGCTTTGTAAGCAGTAAACTGGAGACAGCTTTCTCTTTTCCAAAGCCAAAATCATAGTGACGAATTTGTAAGTGTAACCAAAGAATGAGTCTCTCTGATGCCCTCAAGTACACAGCTACGTTGACTGGATCACGAATTTTTCCCACTGAAGCCCCAGGGGCAGGTGGGATCACAGAGCTGCTGAAACAGAATCACAGAGTCACAGACACTGAAACCCCACTGCACTGTGGGAAAGGAGCGCTTCCGGAAGCCCACACAAAAGGAGAGCTGTCATTTGTAAATGTGCCCAGACAGCAGGTGATAAAGCACTAACTCTTCAGGCACAAAAGTGACAGCTTCAATTAAAGCCCATTTAGTAAGATAATCAGTGGGAAATGTTTCAAAAAGCTACCGGTCATACCTACCCTAGACCACCTAACTATAAAGAAAAAAAAAAAAAACAGAAAAGGACAGGCTGTTCTTTGGAGAGAAAGCAATGAGTTGGGTTTTTTTTCAATGATCAGCTACTTTTAATACACAAAGTCAGGATCCCCTTCGAGGTGAGGGAGGCAAACTGCTGTGACATGTGACATCCTGCTCAGCAAGCGCAAGAAAGGATTTGTTGCCTCTGGAGCGTCCTTCACCAGCACCATTAAGTGAAATAAATCACATTAACATCCTGAAACTTCATTTATTTTAAACATCCATTTCCCCCACCCAAAGTCACGTTTGAATCATCTTTGCAAAGTACTTCTGCATCCAATCCATGTATCTTCTCATCTGCTGCCTCAATCTGTCCCCATAAATACATTTCCCTGGGCAGTGCAGAGATGAGAGTGCAGACAACAATAGAGGCAATTGTAAAAGAATTGGACATTCACCAAAAGCAAACTGGTTTAGGAGCTACAACCAGATTACACCTTGCTATGTCCGTGGATAATAATGTTGTTATATGAGACTTATCCTGGCATTGGATTCCACAGTGCTTTATAAGATTTTGCAGACTGCGTTGTGAGGTTACAGCAAAATGCTGGAAGTTCAGCTTGTTTTGAGGGAAAAAAAGGTAGAAAAAGCTTAGAATTTAAAATCACAATCAAATAGGAAGATTGTACATTTCCAAGCAAAATGAGGTGAAGACTAGGACCATCACAATTGTTTGGTTTTTCTTTTTCTGCACTGAAAGATAACTGAAATGCAGGTTGGTTTGGGAATGTAGCATATGAATGCCCAGATATGAGCTGAGCTTTAAAAGGGGAAACGGGCAGAGTCCCAGGCTGACAAGAGTCCCGAACTGGAAGGGTAGCCAACGAGGTTGCAGCACTACCCTCCGTTCTCAGAAATGGCTTTTGCTGGTGAAGCCTTTAGCTGCAGGACGGTTGCTGTTGGATTCCGATTACAAACTATTTTAAATTCCAACTTCCCAATTTGGTTGGAGGCTTTCATTTGATGAAAATCCACGTGAAGAGCTGCTTGGAGATGAGTTGACCTGTTTAAAATGCTTTTCAGTCCCAGTAACAGTGTTCGAGCCCCCAGGAGTCACCTGAATGGAGAGACTTGGGCACTGAGTCCGCTGGAGAATCTTGGGTCAAAGAATTATTCGAGCTTCAAAATCACAGAAAAAAATTGTTGTTAATCTTGGGTCAGCCTTACTAGGATCACTAAAAAGATGTCACAGTATTTCACCTATATGGAAGCATCAATAATTTGGTATATATATTTTTCAAATCTGTATCATGTGGTTACACAGACGAATTAGTCAATAGGCTTCGCGCTCTTGTCCCTGCCGGCAACAGTGCCCACGGCTTTGCAGCGTGCCGTCTTCCGTCGCTTCTCTCTAGTCCGCGCAAGAACAGAAATCCAGCCTTTCTCCTTCCTTCTCCTTAGTTTGGCTGGGGAAAGAATTAAGGGCAGTCCAAGGATAAATTCCAGCTGAGATGTATTTTCTCCTATTAAAAATTAAATCGTGAGGCCCAGCTTTCTGCCACCACACAGAGTCAGGAGTTGCTGCACTGTGTGGTCTGACTCAGTGTCCAGCTGTCCCGACAGGCAGAGCCTGTTTAACTCAGCGCTGCTTCCAAACGTCAATATCCTCCTTTTCCAGGGGGAAGGAATGGTGTGGATGTTTGACCAAAAAATGAAAATAAATTGTTGGTGTCTGGATGCACACCTGTAATCCCAACACTTGGGAGACCAAAGCAGGAGGATCTCTGTAAATTTTAAGGTCAGCCTGGACTTTACAATGAGTTCAAGGGTAGCCTGAAATATATAACAAAACCCTATTTACAAAGTACACAGAAAGGGACTTTGGGCCTGCATTTAAGTTAAGGGCTGTAATCTTCCTGAAAAACAAAGTCGTGTGTAAATATGGAGGTTTCCCAACATGAGCCACGACCTTAGCAGTGAGCGGCGGTCAGCCAAGTTCTGATTGCCTGCGGCGGAGGCTGGCGGCGCATGCGCACTCCAGACGGAGGGTAGGAAGGCTCTCCCAAACCTTGGCAGGCCTCTCACATACGTTCCGGCAGCAAACCAGGCTGAGAGAATCTGTGGTGTCTGACTCATCTCTTTTGAGGTCTCACTAAATTTTACATTAACTTTCAAATCCGAATTTAAAACCAATGCTTCAGCAGTACTGGAGACTCAAGGCGAATTATCCCAAAACAAGCGTGGCTGCAGTCAGAAAAAGCGCGTTAGGCAGTCTTCCACGGTCCGCGTCCTGGTGGATTTTTCAACAGCGGTCCGTGCTTGTGTCGCCACAATGACTTTATTAAGAAATGTGTTCCTGAGTAGTAAACTTAATCTATCAGACAAATAAAACCACAGATTTAGTTGAACTGGGAATCACTTGTTACTTTGCCTCTTTAACAATCATTGTAATATAAACTGTAACAGTTACAACCGTCTCGGAGACTACATGGATACTTTACAGCTGTTGCAAGTGAGCAGTGTTACAGTTGGAGACACGTAGCTGTAAAGCGCAGGAAGGGTAGTGGAAGACAGAGCACCTGGTTTCCTATAGGCTTCTGAGCCAGGAGTATCAAAGGTAGGAAATCTGTGCTCCTTTCTCCCCGTCTCGGTGATCGCAGCGGGTTGCTGTGTATTTATGCGATGCAGCACGACACACATTTGCTACAGATGGTTTAAAGAGTCATGATTCCTGATCTGTGGCTCTATTTCCTATATTAAACCTACCCGTGGGACTAACAACACTTTCCTCAAATAATTTGAGTTTCTAATCACTAGTCTTCTAGATAGAATTCATGGCACGGAACGGTTGATAGGTCCCTTCTTTGCAGAAATTTGAAATTAAGGGTAAATGTTATAAGCCCCAATTGACTGATGAAGAAACTGAAACCAAAAGAGGTTTACAAAGTCAAGTACCATAGTCCCGTAAAAAATGAGCAAATTTCATGAGCGGACAGTTCGCAGAAGATGTACATGTGGCCGGCAGATGTTAAAGAAGGCTTAACCTAGTAGTGCGTGTCCATAACCCTGGCACTCTGGGGGGCTCAGACCCGGAGGATCGCAAGTTCAAACCCAGCCGGTGTAATTTAGCAACTTAGTGAAACACTGTCTTACAATTTTAAAAAATTCAAAAGGACTGAGAATGTAGCTGACTGTGATGGCCCTGAGTTGAATACCTAGTACTGTAAAAATAAATAAAAACTTCAACGTCATGGTAGTCAAATAAATGCACATTTAAGTCACAGTAACGTACCATTTTCCCACTCTGACTTTGGGAGACGTTTCTCAACCATGATGATGCTCACTATTAGTAAGAATAGAATGAGAGGGCCGGAGATTTAGCTCAGTGGTTCCAGCATCCTCCCCCAAGTACAAGGTCCTGAGTTCGATCCCCACTAATCACACACCACAATGCCAGGCGTGGTGACTCACGCCAGTAATCCCAGCACTGAAGAGGCAGAGGTAGGATGATTGCTGTGAGTTCCAGGCTTGCCTGGGCTACATAGTGAGCTCAGAGCCAGGCCAGCCTGAACTACAAAGCGAGACCTTCTCTCAAAAAATAAACTAAAATGTTGATTTTTGCAGTCCTATAGGTCACTAAGATTAAAAAAAAATTCTGAATCAAGATATCAAACTTTGATTCCTGAGATCCTTAGAGGTTTCAGGTTTGGCCTGTAGGAAGGTTCAGAGGCCACCAGAGATTCTACCAGAAATGGTCATGTATAGGTATATGTGCATTTTCCCTGGAAATAGTGCATACCTTCCAAACACTTAATGGATTCTTGACTACAAAAGTTAAAAATTAACATAAAATTCAGCTGACTAGCTAGTCAGCCATTTTAGTCCAATTATAATTAATATAGTTAGACCTTCACGTGGAGCTTTTGTTCTCCACTTCATTAACCAGACATATGAAATTCTGTCTGAGATCATGTTGATAATTCTTACAAATACAAATCTAGTTGTCAATCACTTTTGGGTTCTTTTACTCATCATGAATCCACAAAGTACAGCTCTGCTGGCATTTGTGATGTCAACAAAGAAGCCCGGATAATGCTGCGTGCCAAGAGTAGGTACTACCAGCTGCCTCGCGCCGGACACAGTAGATCAACTCTGCCAGGTGTTGCTCTCTGCTGGCTGTCAGTCTGCAGAGCTCATCAGTGCAAATAGCCCCTGGTGTGTATTGCTCTTTCTTTTCAATTGACTGCCCCGTCTACACAAGTCAGGATGGAAACCCCAAGCAGATGTACCAGACTTTTGGAGCCCACAATATGAGAGGAGAAAAATCTCGAGCAGGTTTAAAGGAACACCAAAGTATGTATTTGTTGGGGCATGTGCTGCAGCACAGCGGCACCAGTGTGCTGGAGGGAACTTACTGGACTAAGCAGAGAAATGTGTCAGGAGTGCTGCTCATGTACCAACTGCCAGCCTGTGACTGGTCCAAATATAGGTCTATGATTGGTGCAGAGCTTCCATACAGCTATAGCTGTCATGGCCGCCATTCAGTGAGGTGAAACCAAAGAACCTTCTGGAAGGCTATGTATGGGAATTGGGGAAGTTAACAACAAGCCCAGACCCCTCCTCCCTGATCTTAGCCACATCATGGCTCTCTGTCTCTTCTTCAGAGGCAGCAGTCTGGTGTGTAAGGATCTGGGAAGGGGCACTGCACTGATAGACAAGCTGTACCTGTGTGGGACTAGATAGCCAAAGATGACATGGAAGCAAATTGTTTAGTCCACTGAGAAGCTGAGGAGGAACAAAGGGAAGCTACAGCTGCCTGGCCAAGCCACAGCCCCCTGTAGCTTGAAAGAGGCAAGACAATAGGAGAATCAGGGGCTTCTTGCCTATTTCACACTAAAGTCCAGTCCAGTTGGAATCTGACCCAGGACCTATCCACAGGCCTCAATAACGTGAGAAAAGTCATCTTTACACACTGATAAAATAACAATTACTACGGCTGCCTCATTTTGTCAAAAACTTATACATGTGATCTAATTTAAATCTCAGTATCATCATATGTTATGAAATGGTAATATCAGTCCTCATTGAAAGACAGGAAAACTAAAGCTCAGAATGAAAAAAAAAAACAACTGGTACATAGATAAGCGGTGAGGTAAATGTCTCCTGACTCGCGTTCAGTGCTGTTTACACTTCTCAAATCTCTCAATATTCACTCTTTTGTTTCTGCCAGATATACTTGGACTCCATCTACCCAAATCAAAAGTTTG
Organism: Petromus typicus; assembly: GCA_004026965.1. Lineage (NCBI taxonomy): Eukaryota > Metazoa > Chordata > Mammalia > Rodentia > Petromuridae > Petromus > Petromus typicus. The sequence continues at coordinate 21,689 of PVIR01012432.1, forward strand.
TCCCCTAAAAGCTGACTGAAGGGTACACAGTGACTCTACCAGTTTTACAAATTAAGAATCAGACTATTTCAGAATAAAAGGTTAAAACAAAAGACCCGGTACAACTAAAACTTAACTGAATTAAATTAAAAGCAAAGAAATTCTAAAAGCCCTTCACTGAGCCTTGTCCCTGCCCCTCATTCAGAGTGCCCTTTCCTCAGTCATCTGCAGCGCACTGACCTAACCACAGAGGCTGAACTCTCTTAGTGGGTAAAATCAACAAAAGCAATTTAGTTTTTTCCAGAACACAAAACAGCTCCTGGAGTACGTGGGGTTTTTTTTTTGGTTTTTTTGTTTTGGTTTGGTTTTTTGCGGACAGGATTCCGTTTTTGTAGTTCAGGCTGGCCCTGAGCTCAGCCAACTCACAGCAATCCTCCTGCCTCTGCCTCCTGAGTGCTGGGATGACAGGCGTGAGCCACCACGCCCGGCACTGTGGTGTGTGGTTCTGATTGCTGGTGGGCGTGAACCTCCATGCCCAGTATTGTTGTATGTGGTTACTGGGGATTGAACACGGGACCTTGTGCTTGCAGGACAGGTGCTGGAACCACTGAGCTACATCCCCAGGCCTAAGTGTTTTGCAGATGGTTATGCCTTAATCAGCTGGCCATGGCAGAAGTTACTGATCAGTCTGCCAGACACAGATGTTACTATTTGCAAAATGGAAAATGATCAGGTCATTTATCCACTTGCTTTTAAAATCCAGTGAAAATATTTTTGCTCAGATCCTTTTCACCAGGTCATGTATTTACTTGGTTATCTTCCAAGCTCACTGAATTTCATGAGAGCATCTTCTCTTTCCATGCAGTCCAACTGAAGATCCTTTAAATCAGGCTCCATCTGAGGTGACCGGAGAGAACACTAGCGTGCACTAGAGGAACCTAAAGCCAGAGCCAAGTCCATATTTAACTCCATGCTTTAGCCACAGTGACTGGTAGCACCCTTGCAAATGCTGGGGGACCTACAAACACCTACCTTGTTGACCTGCTAGCCTCCATAGAAATTCTGATGAATGAGATTCCATCACTAAGGAACTTGAGTTCTCTCATGATAAACATGAAGTCCATGAAACCCAGGTGAACAAGGGAGCCAAAGAAGCGACTCTCTGAGTGCCTTTTTCCTGTTTTCTAGTCATACAAATAATTTGCCATTCTATGTTCTAGTCCCTTTGATTGGTAAAAAAGAAGACGCAGATGGGCCGGGGATTTAGCTCAGTGGTTCTGGCGGCTGTCTTGGAAGTGCAAGGACCCAGGTTCTATCCCCGGTAACCACATACCGTACTGGGCGTGGAGACTCACCCCAGCAGCAACCAGTACCACATACCACAGTGCCGGGCGTGGTGGCTCACGCCTGTCATCCCAGCACTCGGGAGGCAGAGGCAGGAGGATTGCTGTGATGTGAGTTGGAGGCTGAGCTCAGGGCCAGCCTGAACCACAAAGCGAGACCCTGTCTCAAAAAAAAACGAAGACACAGATGAGAGATCCCCACTGCTTAATAAAGAGCTGACTCATCTAAAATAAGATCATATAATTATTGAAAACTGAGTAGTTTTCATTTGGAGATTGAGCTGGGGAAAAGGTAAAACCAGTAGTCATATAATGACGGTAGAGAGTGTGCCATTCTGTCCCAGGAGTAAAGATGTACCCTTGGCGTGTACACCTGGGTGAGAAAATACAGCTGGCCCACGAGGGACTGAGACCATGAGCATTCAGAGGTGAAAGAGACTGCATCATTGGGAAACCAAGAAAAGTTTCGGGATTGTGATTGCACCAGATTGAGATTCAAGGCGATGCATAAAGTCTATTTCGTATCTCTTTTTTCGTAGGCCCATAACAGAAACCTGCTTTCCATAGATTTTGATCATGTAACCCGCACGGGAAAGATCTATGACGACCATCGAAAATTCACCCTTCGAATTCTGTATGACCAGACTGGGCGGCCTATCCTCTGGTCTCCTGTAAGCCGCTACAATGAAGTGAACATCACGTATTCACCCTCGGGATTGGTCACATTCATTCAAAGGGGAACGTGGAATGAAAAGATGGAATATGACCAGAGTGGAAAAATCATTTCAAGAACTTGGGCTGATGGGAAAATTTGGAGCTATACCTACTTAGAGAAGGTAAATATATGGGGAGGGACTAGTTCCAAGTTGCCGAATAACAATATTGAAAGTGGCCCTAATTATCCACCCTGGTGAGCACCCGCAAGGGAAAAAAGTCTGTATTCTGGCTGTTCTGTAGAAATAACAAAAGTGGTGAACCTAAAAGCTGTTTTCCAGCTGAAAATTGTCTCCTGTCCCACCCCCTACCAAGTGCTCTATTGAACTGTAGTCAGGAATGGCTTAGCTTACTCCTCATGTGAGCATATTTGTTCATGTTCTCGAAAAGGTAAGTTTATTATTAAGAAAGCACATATTGAGGGAAAATAGCCTGAAAATCATAAAATTGTGTGTTAATGTGTCGCTGCTATAGTAAAGGGCCTCTTACCACAACAGACAAGGAATTCTGTTAGCGTCATCGGTGAAATTTTAGTTGTATGTACTTCAGGACTAATTTTCAAAATTAATGAGCCTGGGGGAATAGTGGCAGGAGGCCTAATTGGCAATGGCCTTTTGTGTGTGGTAACTCTCTGGTAACATCCGCAGTGGGAGCTTGTGGCTTCTGTGTGGTAAGAAAAGGATTTTAATCCCATGGCAGGAACTGTTTGTCAAACATCCCCCACCGAGCAAAGCGGTGTCAGGTCAGACCCGTGTGCAGAAGAGTGAGAGCGCTGACCTCTGTCAGCCATTTTCGGCCTGCTCTCCTAAGACAGTGTCACTTGTTTCCCAAACTTAAGTCAGCTGAATTCGTCAGTCCTGAACTAATTTGGGGGAAATTGAGAAATATTTGTCCTGCAGGACTCAAAGGTAATCATGCAAGACAATCCACAGAAGTTCTTAGAAAAGTTTTGATCTCTCATAGCTCACGTGGCGAATGTCACTATTTGTGTTGAGCATGAAGCCAACTCTTTCTGACACACCTCTGAGCGTTCAACAAAAAATAGCGTCCCAGTGGCTGCACATCCCTACAAAACTGTCTTAGCACTTGCCAGAGTCAGTTACCAGAGAATTTAGCAAATTGAAAGTGCCAAAGAGATACAGCAGAGTTCACTTGGGACACAGTGGGGGCCGGTTCTTTTCCATACCCACAATGTGTCCTTAGCAAAATCCTGTGACTAAGGTCTACAAAGTGTCACACTTGTTAAAACATTAATTGCATCCAAATATTTGGTGATATGCACCCGTACACCAACTGTTTCTTGAGGCACACATTGATGATCCTCTTATGAAAGAGATCCCGCGGATTGTTAGCAGAACACTGGCTGAGTCACTTTTCCAGGAGTGAAGATGGGTCTGCTCCGGTCTCCTCGCAGGTCCTCCGAGTGACTAGTGGAGTAGCCAACACTCCCTCGGAGGGCACATGGATGGAACTAATAGACCGAGCCTCAGTGTCACCAGAGTGTGACCAGCTGAGCTCAGTGCACACAGACAACCACGTGTAGGTCTCCTAAGACTTTCACTTCAGGCAGAAGAGGATATTGGAAATTAAATTTCAGCTCTGCATTTGCTCTTCTCTGATGCCAGTGAGATCTTACTCTTTCTTTTTTTCTGAACTAGTAAATTATTTCATCAAATATACTTGTACAACGAATTTGGTGAATCAAACTTCGTGTAAGTTCTCCTTGCCATAGGAAACTGGTGAGCAACAATTCTTTAAAAACAAACCAAAACTTTGTGAGAATGTCACTGTATGTAGTACACAGAAACAGGACTGGATTGGCGTAGAAGAATGCCTTAAGAGAAACCCCAATAATTTCCAAAGATGACTTGACCAACCAGTGAGATAGGCCAAATCACTTGGCCATTTAGTTGACTTTTGTGCATTTATTTTTTCATGTTTCATTTGTTCTCTAGTTCAAAGGGTAGCCCTTTATATAAGCAATCATATTAGTCAAAACTCAGAACCTACAGAACATTTAATGATGGAATGTTTCCTTACTTTCTAAAAATTATTTATCCGAAAGTTCATTTTATGAATATCATTCTTATTAGTGATAACTCACAGAAGAGATATGATGATGAAGTAGCTTAACATAAAGCACCCAATCAGAAAATTTAAGTGCTGCCTAGCACTTAACTGCCACTTGAACGTGAGTCAAAACAAGAGAAAGCAGAGAGGGAGGGAGAAAGGTAGGCAGGAAAGAAAGAAATAAAGCATCTTTGACGCTGATTCAAGCGGGACAAAGGAAAAAAGGTTGCACTTCCTAAAATCTGATTCATATGTAATTTTTCCAGTGATTCAGTGAGATCTGGGAACACCAGGTGCTCTCTCCCAGCCTTTATTTTTAACATTATCTTTGCTGCGCATCCTTTTGCTCTGACGGGGACAGAGCAGGGGCAGAGACGCTGGTGTTTCCAGTGTGCTTTAAAGCGAGAGTTCTCAAATTTTCAAATTTTCTTCTCTCCTTTACCCCAAAATACTTCTTGTATCGCCTCTGTAACGTTGTCTGTCATACCTATGTATGTCATGATATATTAAGAGCCACTAGCGCACTTTTCACTCTAACATGCAAAAATTTTGTAAAACTAGATTGACTTTCTCTGGAGTAAGTGGCAGTTATACATATCATTTTTATGCACAACTGTCTGTAGCCATTACGAGAAAAATAATTGTTTGGGTAATGACTGCAGTTGCTTAAGTGAATTGTTCTCTATTTAAAAAATCAATTATTGTTTCTTAAATTTTCTCTACATGGTCATTAATTCTTGGTTGTAATTTATGACACTTTTCTGAGTTAATTATATTAAGACTTGCAAGGCTAAATTTTTGTATTACAATAAATGTAAATCTTTCAGTTTCCTAAAATTATTCTTATGAACTTCATTTGTAACTGCATTTAGATATATTTTATAATTTTTTAATCAGATACTTTGGTCATATATATCTATACGAAATTGGCCCATGGGTCTGAAATTTTCAAAGGCTGCCTACCAGGACAGTGTGTAGCTTTCCCCTCGAGCTTCAAAGCGGCCCCACACTGCCATCTGCTGGTCACTCAGAGGCTTTCATATTACAAATTTCTACTCTTTTTCTATTTTTGTTTAAATAAGGACACAGCCGTGATTTCTTTACAAAGATCTGTTTCAGGGTATAACAATCAATTAAAAGAATAAAGTCCTCCCACTCTATTATTGAGATTAATAAGAAGTGGTTTTCTATCTTGCAGCAACACTGTGACATCGGATAGACTCACAAGCACTGTTTTCAAACAAACTGATAATGCCACCCAGAGTGCAAAAGCAGCCAAGTGAGAGCTAGGCGGCAATCTGACAGCACAGCAGTTACCTTCATAACATTTCTAGTCACATCATCCACGTTCTTACTAATGGCAGGGAGCTTTAAAATAGCCCAGAGAAGTTTTAGGACAGCTCGGCGTCCACACCACCTAGAACAGGGTCCGGCAGAGGTTTACAGCAGGCGAGAGGTGAGAACAAGGAGAGACTGCAATCACAGTGTGCTGTACGTTTCTGGCAAGGCTGGTCCGGTGGCTGGGAAAGGCACGGCCCAGGCAGGCTGATGCCAGGTAATGTGTGGGGGTCATGCGGTGATTGTCCTTGGCCCACATCGCAGGTGACAGATGCCATTTGTTCATGGCAAATTGAAAAAGGAGAGTGGAAAGAAACTGGGAAATCTTTCAACACAGAGATAATACAAGGGCGAAACACCGGTTCCTATATAAAGCTCCTCTGCCTCACGCCCTGCCACCTGCTAATTTGTTCAATCTCGCCTTGATCAAGGGAAGCAATTGTGCTGTGTCCTCAGGTCCATGCTGGATCTCCAGGTCTCCCACCTCTTGTTCAGGACGGTCTCCAGAGGCCACAGTCCTGGAGCTACGGGCTGTGGCTGGCTGCTGGTTGCCCACAGACAGCAGGCAGATGGGATTTCTGTACTCACCTCTGGGTCTCCAAAAATAGCATTAATGAACTAGCAAATAGATGTTGACTTGGACTTCATGGCCCTGACATACAACTCAAAATCAGTTCATTATTAGAACGGTAGAGAGAATATGTACTTTCAAAAAACACAATATTATAATATGGGGCCAGTGATTTAGCTTAGTGGTTCTGACGCCTGCCTTGCAAATACAAGGTCCCAAGTTCAATCCCTGCTAATCAGATACAACAATGCCAGGTGTGGAGACTCACGCCCACCAGCAATCAGAGCCACATATCACAGTGCCAGAGGTGGTGGCTCATGCATGTAATCCCAGCACTCAGGAGGTAGAAGCAGGAGGATTGCTGAGTTTGAGGCTAAGTTCAGGACCAGCCTGAACTACAAAAAGCGAGACCCTGTCTCAAAAAAATAATATTATAATATGATTTCATATTGATAAGATTTAAATGTACATTATATAGGCTTATGTGATTCACATTGATAAACATTAGTGTAATTTGTATTTTGGAGAGGAAAAATGCCTATTGTTTGCATGACACAAAGTTAAGAAAATAAGCTCAGGCCGGGGATTTAACTCAGTGGTTCTGTGTCTGCCTGGCCAGTGCAAGGTTCCAAGTTCGATCCCTGGTATCACATATCACTATTCCAGGCATGGTGGCTCATGCCTGTAATCCTAGCACTCAGGAGGCAGAGGTAGGAGGATCACTAAGTTTGAGGCTGATTTCAAAACCAACCTGAACTACAAAGCAAGTCCCTGTCTCAAAAAACTAAAAAAAAAAAAAGAAAGAAAGCTCAACTAAATCCTTTTGGTTGATGAAGATGGAAGGGATAAAGTTCCTTCAAGGAGTTATATCAGAATGTCCAGGGATGAACAACGTTTAATTTTATTTAAACATGAAAATTGAATCCTAATGAATGAAAGCCCTCCATAAAACAGTACTCCTTTTAGTGCCTATTTAAAATTGAATGTTTATCAATCACCTATTATACATTTAAGATATTGTAACTCAACAAATTGCTATTCCTGAAATACAGATCAGTCTGTGGGTGAGAGGTTGCATAACCAGACAGTTCTTTACTTTTTTTTTTTTTTTAAGACAAGTTCTCACTTTGTAGTTCAGGCTGGTCCTGATCTTACTATGTAGCCCAGGCAAACCTCAAATTCACAGCAATCCTCCTGCCTCTGCCGCCCGAGTATTGAGATTACAGGTGTGAACCACCACGCCCAGCACTGTGGTATGTGGTTCTGATTGTTGGTGGGTGTGAGTCTCCACACCTAGCATTGTCGTATCTGGTTACCAAGGATCGAACTCTTGCAAGGCAGGTAGCGGACCCACGGAACTAAATCCCAGGCCCCAGAGAGTTCTTCACTTTTAATGTCATGCTCTCTTAATAAACCAGAAATTGAAAAAAAATTAACCAGGATTTGAAACATGACTAGTGAAACATGAGTCGTAAAGCAATAACCGTTAACCTTCAGCTATTCAGGAAGACAGCCACATGAAGTGAATAGATTTTACTGTGAGTTACTGTGTGACACGCCCTGCCTTCCTTTTCTCTTCCTCCAGTCCATCTCCACATTGAAGCCACAAGGACTTTTCTAAAACACAGACTTGACTCTTTCTCCCAGCTCTTCAAGCACGGTCTCCTTCAACCTGCTTATAACTTTTCAGTGTCTTCTTGTTGACAACATAATTAAGTCTAAACTCATCAGAATTCCTCAAACACCCCACATGCTCTAGACCCAACCCAGTCAGCCGCACTCATTCCTTGTCCTTCGGTACCATCACCTCAGCATGCCTGAATTCTGACCATACAAAATTCATTCTATATATGTTCAGACCCTCACATCACTGTTCCGATCAGGAGTGTCCTCTACTTAGCCCTCATCCCCCCTCTACCTTCACCCTGGTCATCCTTTAGTTGGCAACTTGGATATCATTTTCTTCAGGAAGCCTTCTCTGCCTCTTTAGCTGTTCTTCCCCTGCCTCCTACGACCGCTCTGTATACTCCCTATCATGATATATTTCACAATGTATTGCACTTGCTTGGTTCCTTAACTTTCTTCTCTGTTAAACTGTAAGTTCCGTGAGGATAGACACTATTATCATGCATTACAGTACTACTGTGCACTACTGTACCCACCAGGGCAGTGATGGTGAGCCCGTTAGAGGTTTCAATGATATAAACAGCCCTCTGTGGTACATGTGCCATAGGTTCACCACCTTGCACTGGATTTTGGCACACAGTAAGTGCTCAATACATTTACATTGAATGTATGAATGTGTAGTTTCTTTAATCTCCTTAGGCTTACTGGTACGTATTATGCTGTTTTGCCTTTGTTTCATTTCAGTCCGTGATGCTTCTCTTACACAGTCAGCGGCGTTACATCTTCGAGTATGACCAGTCAGACTGTCTACTCTCAGTGACCATGCCCAGCATGGTTCGTCATAGCTTACAAACCATGCTTTCAGTGGGGTACTACAGGAACATCTACACCCCGCCAGATAGCAGCACATCTTTCATCCAAGACTACGGTCGAGATGGCCGACTACTACAGACTCTGCATCCGGGGACAGGGCGTAGAGTTCTATACAAGTATACCAAACAAGCCAGGCTCTCTGAGATTCTCTATGATACGACTCAGGTCACATTAACATACGAAGAGTCCTCTGGAGTGATTAAGACAATACACCTCATGCACAACGGATTCATCTGCACAATCAGATACAGGCAAACAGGTTTGTTATGAAACAGTACTGACATGAATTTTTCACACTTATCATCCAATTCTGTTCTAACTTTTTTAATTTTCACTCCTACAGGACCTCTTATTGGACGCCAGATTTTCAGATTCAGTGAAGAAGGTCTTGTGAATGCGCGGTTTGACTACAGCTATAACAACTTCCGTGTTACCAGCATGCAAGCTGTGATCAATGAAACCCCTCTGCCCATAGACCTGTACCGATATGTTGATGTCTCTGGTAGAACAGAGCAGTTTGGAAAATTCAGTGTAATTAATTATGACTTAAATCAGGTCATAACTACTACAGTAATGAAGCACACCAAGATCTTCAGTGCCAATGGACAAGTCATTGAAGTCCAATATGAAATCCTGAAAGCAATTGCCTACTGGATGACTATCCAATATGATAATATGGGTCGTATGGTAATATGTGATATAAGAGTAGGAGTAGATGCCAATATAACAAGGTACTTCTATGAGTACGATGCTGACGGGCAACTTCAAACTGTTTCTGTAAACGACAAAACTCAGTGGCGTTACAGTTATGATCTGAATGGAAACATCAATCTCTTGAGCCATGGGAATAGTGCTCGTCTTACTCCGCTCCGATATGACCTCCGAGACCGCATCACCAGACTAGGAGAAATTCAGTACAAAATGGATGAAGATGGCTTTCTGAGGCAGAGAGGAAATGATATATTTGAATATAATTCTAACGGGTTGCTGCAGAAAGCCTACAATAAGGTTTCTGGCTGGACTGTGCAGTATTACTATGATGGGCTTGGGCGACGTGTCGCCAGTAAAACCAGCCTAGGGCAGCACCTCCAGTTCTTTTATGCAGACCTTGCCAATCCCATAAGAGTTACTCATCTGTATAACCACTCCAGCTCGGAGATCACATCTCTGTATTATGATCTCCAAGGGCATCTTATTGCCATGGAGTTGAGCAGCGGTGAAGAATACTATGTAGCCTGTGATAATACAGGTACCCCACTAGCTGTGTTCAGCAGTCGAGGGCAGGTCATAAAAGAGATCTTGTACACGCCTTATGGCGATATCTATCATGACACTTACCCAGACTTTCAGGTCATCATTGGTTTCCATGGAGGACTCTATGATTTCCTTACTAAACTAGTGCACCTGGGGCAAAGGGACTATGATGTTGTTGCTGGCAGATGGACAACACCTAATCATCACGTATGGCAACAGCTGAACCTCCTTCCTAAACCATTCAACCTCTACTCCTTTGAAAATAACTACCCAGTTGGCAAAATTCAAGACGTCTCAAAATATACCACAGGTATTTAAACGATGTAAAGCTTGCAGCTAAATTTGAAAGAACCCAGTGCTGTTTATATTACCGCATAATCTTAAATGCCTCTGTAAATGTTTCTTCCTGCCAGTTAGCCCGCATGTTGTGCATTCACTCTTTCCTTAGTTTAATAGAGTGAACAGAAAGTATAAGTTAACATCGCACATGAAGCTTCCACCTGCTGACACATTTTTCTTTCCCTTCACGTTTTTTCTACATTTCACTCTTAAAAGCTTATGCAAGTTGTCTCCTAAGAGAAAACTCAAGGTTGTGTAGAATGCAATACATCCATTAGTGCGATCCATGTCGGTGTGGAACCATTATCACACTAAGAGTTTCAGTGCAGTTACCTGAGCCTATGTTTGGGGTTATCCATGAATGGAAAGGTTTCTCCATAGAAGGAAGATAACATGTTAACATGTTTCAGAGTCAAGCATGTAAGGTGAATTTTGCCCCTACCTTCTCATTGCCTAAACATACAGAATGAGGGAAGGATATCTTTCAAAATTGCAACAAAGATGGCAAAGTATGGGCTTTTTAAATGTTTTTCCTCTTCAATTTTGTGTCTTCCAGACATTGGAAGTTGGTTAGAGTTGTTTGGGTTCCAGTTACACAACGTTCTACCTGGATTTCCCAAGCCAGAATTAAAAAATTTAGAATTAACTTATGAACTTCTACAGATTCAGACAAAAACTCAAGAGTGGGATCCTGGAAAGGTCAGTAAAAGTTTTACTGTCTCTGTTTAGCTGGAAAAAAACAGAAAAGCATCTTCACAACATGAAATGGCATTTTTATATATTTGCTTTTTTAAAAAATCTTTTTTAAATTTCTACTAAAAATTGCACAATGTATGAGATTTCCATAAGGCAAAGATCGGGAGTTTAGAGATTTTGAAACTGGACAAAATAATAGCTTGCTTTATGCCTGCTTCAACAGATTAATAATAGAAAAGACAAAGTGAAATTTTAAAATTCGGAAGTGGACCACCTAGGGCAGTTTTGAATCCTAGGTAGAAAAACTTGCTCACTAAAAGACATGAAAGCATCAGTCTTCAACAACCAAATAATTTAGGAGTTAGTACCTGAAGAGCAAAAGAGCAACAGAATAAAATTATCCTGCTAAAGAACAAGTACACAAGCGCAATAAATAAATATAATAGGTTTGGGCTGAGGACTTAGTTCAGTGCCTTGCAAGTGCAAAGGCCCAGGTTCGTTCCTGGTAACCACACATAATAATGCTGGGCATAGAGACCAGCAATCAGTACCACGTACCACAGTGCTGGACTTGGTGGCTCATGCCTGTCACCCCAGCACTTGAGAGGCAGAGGCAGGAGGATTGCTATGAATTCAAGGCTGAGCTTAGGGCCACGTGCCTGAACTACAAAAGCAAGACCTTGTCTAGAGACTCTGGAAAAAAGAAATATGAAGACATTTCAGATTTAATGTATTATTTTATCAGGAATATGAGGTAAAAAGAAAAAAGAATGAGAATATCTGAGTTTGCCAAAAAAAATGGCTTTAACAACAAAATATAACTGAAAATTGGTTGGGAAGAATTAAAATTTAAATGTAAAAATTAAAAGAAAAAATATCCTAAAAAGGCACTATAGAATTATCTCTTTTTTATAATTGTGTATAATATATGTGACTGGTATTTGTAATGAAAATACTTTGAAAAGTCTAGCAAAATATTAGAAATGACTGAAGCTTCACAGTGTATACTTTGAGGTTCATTCGTCTTTTCTCTTTCTTCACATATTTGAAAATTGCTCAAGTAAAAAGTTTTTTAAAGTACAAGTAAAAAGATTCATCCTGTCCTTTTTTGCCACAGTTATTTATAAGGTCATAAGCTGTTGAAAGTAGAACGATACCTTATGCATTTCTTTATGGTTCACTGGGCCTAATGTTTGACTCTATATGCAACAGTAAGATCTAGTCAGTAGGAGTTAAAGTAGCCAAAATAAGACGTCTGTGTTTTGAAAGATCTGGTGCCACTTAAAGGGTCTTCCAGCTCTGAAATTCTGTGATTCAACATATTTTCTTTTTTTTTTTATCTTTATTGGTAGATTAAATAAACACATCATGATTGCACTCCATAATGGGGATTTGCACCAGTGTAAGACACAACTTAATTCTCATTTTTCCCATAGCCCTACCCACCCTACCACCCCCCCATATACATAAAATTTGTTTCCCTACTTTTTTGTTACAATCTCATCATTTTTCCCCCTTCACCCTATTTTACATTGAGCATTTTCTATTTCACAATATATAACATACAATGCTAGGACTCATTTACATCTTTATTTTCTCATACCAGAGAAAAGATGCGATATGTACCTATCTTTTCTTAATGTTCAACTCAATCAAGGTAAAAGAACTCTAGGTGTCCGGTCAACTGTTAGTCTCTTCCCAATCTGATGAAGAGATTCCAGGTTTGGCTTGTTTTTTAATAATGACTCACCAAAAAATTAGAAGGAAAGCCACCTTGGCAGCCTTTCCTTTCAATAACATCTAAGCTGAGCTCGCTGCAGGTGCCCAGCCCTGTGCTGCACTCTCACTGTGCCTGATTCTCTCCTAGGTGATCCTGGGGATTCAGTGTGAGCTCCAGAAGCAGCTGAGGAACTTCATTTCCTTGGACCAACTTCCCATGACTCCCCGATACAATGAGGGAAGGTGCCTTGAAGGGGGAAATCAACCAAGGTTTGCTGCTGTCCCTTCTGTCTTTGGAAAAGGTATTAAATTTGCCATCAAGGATGGCATAGTAACAGCTGATATTATAGGAGTAGCCAATGAAGATAGCAGGCGGCTCGCTGCCATTCTCAATAATGCTCATTATCTGGAAAATTTACATTTCACCATAGAGGGGAGGGACACTCACTATTTCATTAAGCTTGGTTCTCTGGAGGAAGACCTGGTGCTCATCGGTAACACTGGGGGGAGGAGGATTCTGGAGAATGGTGTCAATGTCACTGTGTCCCAGATGACGTCTGTACTGAATGGGAGGACTAGACGGTTTGCCGATATTCAGCTCCAGCACGGGGCCCTGTGTTTCAACATCCGGTATGGGACAACTGTCGAAGAAGAAAAGAATCACGTGTTGGAGATTGCCAGACAGCGCGCTGTGGCCCAGGCCTGGACTAAGGAGCAAAGAAGGTTGCAAGAAGGGGAAGAGGGGACTCGGGCGTGGACGGAGGGGGAGAAGCAGCAGCTTCTGAGCACTGGGAGGGTCCAAGGTTATGATGGCTATTTTGTTCTGTCTGTTGAGCAGTATTTAGAACTTTCTGACAGTGCCAACAATATTCACTTTATGAGACAGAGCGAAATAGGCAGGAGGTAACAAAAACAATGTCTGCCTTTGCGTCACCAAAGACTGCCTGTTTTTAAAACATAAAATGGTTTATTGTATTGGTTTTCTAGATCAGAATTCTGTATATGTAAATATGGAGGAAAAACATATCCAACTGCCTTTCAATGTGACGGAAGATGGTATTTTAATAGTGTTTGTTTGAACTCTTTAAGAAATGACAGAGATTTTTAGTTCTTGTGTGGCAGTATTCAAAATAACACAAGCAGAAGTCAAGCCGTGAAAAGACATTTTCAGAAAGCACCACTTTAAATCTGTTGAGCCATGCTTATGCTCAGCTGTACAGCAAGAACCCAAGGTTCCCTGTCTCTATTGAGACAGCAAGTTTTTCATTGGGCTGTCGGCAGAACTTGCGGGCTCTTTGGAAAGGTGGTGCAATAGTATCTAAATCCTATATCTCACAAGACTGCCAGCCCTTTTACATTTTTCAGTTCTATTACAGAAAATTTAAAACGAAGTGTAAAATATCCTCAGCCACCATCTCCAAGAGTCTGGACCCATTTTTCCTCCCATCTGATTATTCCTCCTTGCTTGTTGAAGTAAATGCCACGTAGTTGTGCCGTGCTTGGTGTGTGGTGGCTGAATTCTGTCTGCCATGCCCCCCTGTGGGTGTGCTAAGCAGACCACATAGTCACTCCTTGCTTGTGTGTACATGATGCCAAAGCAGCTGGCCAGGGTAGCCTCTCTCAAATAACCTGTTTTGACTCAGTTTTTAACCAAGTTGTCCAGCTGCATTGGTGTCATGTAAATGTAGCTTTTATTAACCTGAGTAGGAATTTCTCATTTATATATAGGTGTGTTTGGTTGCAGTTTCACATTAGTGCTTCAGTATTTATACACTAATCCAATGGTTTTGTGCACATGAAAGGTAATTTACTAAAATGTATGAAATCTGGTATAAAGTCAGAAGCCTTCGCAGGCCTACGTGCCTGAGATGTGGGCAAATACATTAACCATTACTGGAGAATTTCATGACAGTCAAAACCTTTTGTTAAAAAGGCCCAGAACAATACAAAAGGAAAATACCAGAGGAAAAACCAAAGGAAACGTCACAGTAGTTGCCGCCACACGGTTTCATCCCACTTAGATTTTTATCTTTCAGAGGTACAATTCTACGTCAACCCTCTCCCAGCCATATTCAGACCACTGAACTAAGTGAACTCTTTCCAACCGAAAGCATTTCACGTAATTAAGAAGACTATTCTAGCTGTCACTAACATAGTTCTCTGTCTTTACCCCTTTACTTTTTTAAAATCATCTTTTCTGGTTATGGAACTATTTTAAAGTAACCATTTTCCAAGGTGAATTATTTGTTCTGCCATCACGTTTGAGGAAAGGTCAGGATTCGTGTTAGCATAAAGCTGCAGCTTCTCGATCTCAATGAATCCTGCAGTAAAACAAGCTCCTAGTTGAGCTGGGAAATTAGTGCCCAGTGACCAGGAGAAAGTTTGTAAAGTGCTGTATTAATCTAAGTCACTACAAGTGAAAATACACAGCAGCACACGTGGCCTGTAGAAAATTCCCTGAGCCGGCCTCAGCACCTTGGTCATCGAGTCCGAGCATTCGTTATGTCTGCAGGAGAACTGACGACAGAATGTTCATTTGGATTCTTTCCCGCTACTACCTAAATGCAGTTTGGGGTCACTGCCTTGCTTTGCAATGACAGTTTCTTTGAAAATACGCAAAGTGTGGGCCCAAGCTCATGATAAGGTTCTTAAAGTGTTTGCCTCTTACTACACAAAGAGCAGAGTGAGGAAAGGAAAAGGCCTCAAGGATAGTAGGGAGGGTATTCAAGCATTTCATTTTCAAAACGTTCGGGTTGAGCTTACCACATTCTTACGTGCGCATTCTGAGGCAGCGATACAGCAAATTTATGATGAACTCATTCTCTCCTGGTAATAGCAACGTTGCCAGCACAAGATACTGCTAATCCAGGCTAAAATCATACTGTGGGTTTTTTTCTGAATCAGGCCTGTGTTATAGGTGTAGCATTCAGGATGGAATTCCAAAATTATTGACAACCTGTTGAAAATTTGAATACCTCCACACCAACCTAAAAGTAGACCTTAAGTTCCTAGAACCACTGATGTTCTGTTAAATCAATGGAAAAATAATTTGTGAACTGTGTGTGTGTGTATATATATATATATACATATATATACATATATATACATATATACAAATATATATGTATATATATATGGAGTGCATTCATAAATGTGATGATGTATTTTATCACTATTCCAAGATGTCAATATTAGAGTCTATTTTGCTTATATTTTAAGTGATTATACTTTTTGCAATTTATTGATGATGTATCATTTTCAAACTGCTTTAAATATTCATTAGAAACAAATATTTGAAGCTTTTACTTAATAGTAATTACCTTGAACTGTGCATTTCTAGTTTGTAATACATATTTAGTTAGTTTGTGCCTTTAGTTTCTTAAATTATATTTGTATTATATTCAGGAAATGCACTTTTATCACTTATAGCTGTGGTTTTAATACTGCCTTGAACTACTACTGTTCTCTTTACAACTCCAAAAGTTTTGTGGAAGAAAGAAAAAACAACCAAAAGGTTAGCACTGATGAGTAGTAAGTCTAACAGGAACATTTTGGCATTTCTTAATAAGAGCATGGGGATATTCAGTATGCCACTTCCTAGTCAGCTGAATGGAAAGAACGGCTTCATTGACTTGCAGTTCTGAAGTTTAAATTATTGAAAGGACAATTCATTTGCATTTCCTAGTAAAAGTGCAAGCACTTTTTAGAGGAATAGAAGAATTTCTCACACACAGAAGACAAGTGGCTGACAAAGTACAGCCACACACCATTCAAGAAGCTGAGTGAGGCCGCAGTGGCTAGACTCTCCCACTCGGAACATGCGGGCTTGAGGCAGGGAGCGCTCCGTGGTTGTTTTTGTTTTGTTAGGCCTGCGTAATTGGGGCTGTTTGTTTTGTCTGGTTTTTACTCTTGCACTACAGTCTAGAGATCCAAATGGGCTGAAAAGTTCCAATTTGCAGAGATATTTAAGTTTCTTTTTGGTCCTTCTAATCATTGTTGATTAGCAGCATGACTCCTGAAGGAAGGAGAATAAAGCTCAATTCATACTAATTTTCAACAAAACATTTATCATAGACATATGTTTTATTTTTAACCCAACAAATAATATATAAAATAAGCGTCATTTAGTGTCAACTTATCTAGAAAATCTATAATATGTAGACTACATATATATAATAAATGCAACGTAGCCAAATGTATAAAAACTTGACAATGTATCATTTGGAATTCATGTCCTACTTAAGTAGACAAGCATAAAATTGAGTTATAAATTTCATAAGACTTTTCTTTTCTATCACTGTTGACATAGTTTGAGGCATTCCACCACATTATTTATAATCTATTCCATTCTTTCATTTTTTTTCAAACTATATTTTTAACCAGACCAGGCCCCACTAATTTCTCCTGAGAGAGTCAGGGCAAAGTCTTTGCATTTATGAAGATGTATTCATGTTAAAGGCAATGTAATGTAGTTGAGTGATCACGGAAGCAACAGTACAGTGATCAAATATCAAAACTGTGCTGAGATTGGAGTATTACTATAGCTTGTGGGAAAACAAAGCTACAGACTAGACACAGCACCCTGTTTTCTTGAAGGAACCCACGTACACATAGCAGACCTGACCGGTACTCCAGATCTCAGACTGCTCTTCCACAGCCTTCTGTAAAGTTCTTTATTGTGCAGTGAAAACAAAAACAAAAACCAAAAAAAAGAACAAAAAATGCAAAACAATAAAAAAACAGAAAACAACAAAAAAAGAATTCAATCACAAAGTAGTGGCTATTATTTCAGTGTGTCCTTCGTGCGAAAGCTGTTAAGGACCAAATATACTGCTGTGTGTAAGAAGAAATTACTTGCTGAACAGTAACTGAAAATACTTAGCGTTAACTTGCTGTGGATTTTGTCTTGGCAGTTGTCACCTTACATTATTTGTCAAAGGAAATGTGTTTGGCAGTTAAAAATCTTTCCTTAGATTTAGCGGTGGACTTTAACCTGTTAAGTAAATGTTAGTATATCAGATTGTGTCCTTGAAAAATATTTTACTTGTATGAATCATGACAGTGTCTAAATCTTTACTATTGTTCTGGCAAAAGCGTCAGTGAGGGAGAAGAAGGAGAGAGAAACATAGCCTTTACGTAAGAAAAAGTACTCTTTCAGCTGCTTACTTTCTCATGAAAAGTAAAGATGTTTACAGTGTATGCCAAGATTTTCAGTTTCTATATAACAACAGTTAGAGGTTCTCATCATACTGAAAATTATGTTACAGTGGCCTGAGCCATGTTGCTAGGAAACAATAGGTTCCAATTTTGTATTCCTGCTCTCACTCCTGTGCTGAAAAGTGACTGGATACTGTACAGGTACATGTTCTCTGGCTGCAGTTAAATGGTCTTTTGCATTTTGCTCTGGCTTTCGTGCCAGAAGCATGCATTTTTCTACAAGAGAATCACAACAACATGCTGTAAATATTTAAAGTTAAACGTTATGTGTCGATATTTGAAAGAAAAGTACTTTGAATATTTCATTTTTAAAAAATAAAACTGCAAATGAGCATGGTGTCCCATTTTATTCATGCGCCAAACTGCGTTCTCACATCAGCCTGCTTACCTGAGATAGGTGAAGTGGTTCCCTGACAGGAAACAATAAAAACTAGGTCATCTGGAAAAAGTAGAGGTGGAAATCCAAAAGGCACTCGTTCTCGGTGGGCATCTCTTCATTTTTATTTTTCATACAAACAGAATCTTTGATACAAATGACCATTTAACAGAGAGTAACTACTGTGAATATAAAAGCCTCTAGGCTAAGACAATTTTTAAAAGGTTTTATTATCTCCTTTTGGGGACTTCCTCAGCGATAGAAAGAAAATTAAAACCTGATAAAAGGTATGAGGGGAGCCAAGAGATGGGTGTTCAAGTGCAGTGAGAAAATAAATAAATAAATAAATTATAAGGGGTGGGAGTGGGTCATGAAAACATTTTTTCAAAAGCTTTTCTGAGGCCCTACGCCACAGGCAATTAAAACTGCCGTTTGCCATGTATTTTCCACAGTGAGACATTTTGAAGTGACACCGAGAAATCTGGCCAATAGATCTTTGAAAACTCAATTTGATACTAGTGAAGTGCATGTAAACAGCCCCTGACCAAAACTTGGATTTATAGCACTGCAAAGTGCCCTGCTTCTTTATTCCTCGATCTACCCACACAGATAGGATTCATGGCATAAAAGGCTCCCGTAATGGTGGCAGCACAACCTATCAGCAAAAGGGAAGTGGAGTATTTGTATCACCTTTGATCCCTTTGATTCACCTTTGATGAAAACATCAGCACTTTTTCAAACTGTACATCCCACCCAACCCTCAAAGAATCAAAAACAGCAGTAGTTCCTACATTCATACACTTATTAAAGAGCTTTCTCCATATTCTTTCCCTATTCACCTTCACTTTTAGAGATTTTTGAATGCCAATGCAATCAAACATTTAGTACTACTTTAAAGTTACGTAATTCCAGTCCTTCCATAATCCTATGGGGTAAAAATTATTCCTACTTGGCAAGTGTAGTAACAGTAACAGGCTGCCTTCCCTTAGTTAGATCCAAGGGACAATCAGAGACAGAGTTGAAAAGAAAATGCAGGTCTCATCAATTCTGGCTTTGACTCTTTTGGTCCATTGGTGTGTGCATGTACATGTGTGCATATGTATCCCATGTGTTTGTTGATGGGCTCTATCCAGTTTTTCACATTTGTATTCTTTCTACGTTGAAAAATCTTCATTTAAGAACCAAATAGCCTAACGATAAAAATTGAGCCTTTCACTGAAAGTGCAGCCAATGACCCCAAATTAGAAAAACTGTCCAAACTAACTTCGAAACTAACTTCTCTTCTAACTGAAAACTAAAAACCATGGTACCTCATTTGCTGCAAGGGCAAACATAGGTGACAAACTTGAATTCATAGCACCCTAACAGGAAAACCAGGATCTTATACCCTTGAAATGCTCTAGGACAAGTCCAGGTTTATTATAAATGGGTTCTTGATTTTGAGCTCAACATAGTGATTCAAATAAAACATAAGCTGATGTAGAAACCTTTTTACCATAATTTAAAATATTTCTCACAAAAAAAAGAAACAAAGCATATGTATATAGGGGGTGAGGGTAGTAGGGTGGCTAGGGGAATACATAAAAATGAGAAAACTCATGTCATATGTCATATACTGATACAAATTTCCAATGTTGAGTGTGATCATGATGTGTATATAAAATGTACCAATAAAGAATTCAATTAATAAAATAAAATATTTCTCACATCTTTAAACTCCCTATCCATTCCACCCCAAAAGAAAATCTTCAATTCAGCCCTTTATAGCAGTGAACATAATCAGTGGTATTCTCTGTAGACTCACTCTACCTGTGCTGTACTGCAAGCTTCTCTACCTGTAACAGTCAAACAATTACCTGGACTTGTCTGCTTACTGACCTTATCTGTTAAGAACAAATTTCCTAGGAAGTGAACATATATTTGATAAGCTGTCATGTTCTTTGTAAGCTTACTGACACCTTTTTTTTTTTTTCCTGAAGCAAGGTGTACAAAATATATGTGCATTTTTCTACCTTGATTCAGTGTCTTCCAGGTATATGTTAACATGGAAATGTCTTAGATATGGCCCAGATATGTCTTTTATGTATAGATGTGACTTACTACATATGGCAAATAACAAGAAATATTCATGTTGGGAATGAAAAGTGGGAAAAACTGGATGAATGAAAGACTACTCAAAGAAGATGGGAGTACCTTCATCAACTGGAAAGTTTGACAATAATAAATTAAGAAAAGCATTTATATTTTCCAGGGAATCAGTCCAATAAAATGAGTAAGATATTCTTTATCAATGCTTTATTTAGTTTATTAATAGCATCTGTCTCTGAATATTGTTAAAGTAATACTTTAAGACAAATTAGGTAAATAAAGCTTTCAAATACTTTGTTACAATATGAAAGACCATGAATGATTCCAGAAAGCTTTTTCAAAAAAAGATTCTGATAAAAGAACAGAGAAATATCCATATATTCCAGGAGGAACAAATTAGAGTAATAATTACTTACATGTGCTAAAATTTAAACTTAAGCCACAAATAATTCAAATTATTTAAATATATGCATTTTGGTTTGTTTTGTTTGCAAGGACAAACAGCACTTTATGAAATACTCTGCCATTCATTTCTCTTTTGGTTTTATTGGTACATTTTAGATATACATAATGAGCACATCCACACTCAGAAATTTCTATCTGTACATGGTGCATCTTGATTCCTCTTTTTCCCATTCCCCTGCCCTCCCTTCAGCCCTTCTCCTTCTCTTTATTTACAAAAACTTTGCTTCCATTTTTTCCTTTTCTTTTTTCTTTTCCTTTCCCCCTTTCCCTTTCCTCCGCCCGCCGTAGTTCTCTTTCCTATTTGAACACGTTCTTTCTATTTCACAGCGTCTTTTATACATTTTGGTTCTTATTTGCACTTTCAGTTTCTTACACCAGAGAAACAAGGAGCAGTAGGCTTCTGAATCCCTTTATGCAGCGATGTGATGCTCTTCCTTCAAGAAATGATGAACTACCCACAGGTTCAGAAAACCAGAATACAAATCATGGACCAGAATATTGATGTTGATTCTTTTTTCCACTAATGCCAGACCTACCTACACATAGAAAACCTCACTTTTGTACTTAACAACTGTCATTATTATTGCTTGCTTGTCTTTATAGCTAATTTTCCTTTACTATTACAGTTTTCTCGTCCAAAAGACAGTAGGTTATTTGTGGGGAGGACCCAGATATTTTTACTTCTGTACGCCCAGTCCCCTATTATGTTTGTTGAACAAATGAACTAATTTGTTTCCTGAAGCAACTTGGCATATAATCAGTCACAATTTCATAAATATATAAATTTGAATGAAAATACTGCATAAAATTCTGACTCATACTTAGGTTTCAGTCACTCAGAATTGTTAAAAAATTAAGGTAACCATAAACTTTCAAATGGACCTCGAAGGTTAACTGGCAGGGAAACTGCTTACAAATCAGTTAACCAAGAGCTCTAGTTGCCCCAAATTCCCTTATACATGAGGTTTTACTTACAGTAGGAAAAATT
Source organism: Petromus typicus (assembly GCA_004026965.1). Lineage (NCBI taxonomy): Eukaryota > Metazoa > Chordata > Mammalia > Rodentia > Petromuridae > Petromus > Petromus typicus. Next base: position 43,345 of record PVIR01012432.1, read on the forward strand.
GGGACTGAGATAAATGAAAAGAAAAATCCAGGTCATTGGATTCCTAAATATAATTTCAAGTCTTGTAGCATCAAATACAATAAACATTTAGAGCTTATTTTAAATCATAAGATTTTCAACTCCAGGTTAGTCTGTGAATTTTACCATCTGACCTCAGATCACTAGACAAGAAAGTTGCTTCCAGATTTCAACAGAAATTCTTCACTCTTTGCCTGGTACCTGTGTCAGCAGACAGCTTTGCAGGTCCCAAAACAGCCAATGATACAGTAGCGAGAGGAGAACTGTATATGATAAAGATGAGAGACACCGACCACTTTTTCACCGTACACTCAGGCAATCAGTAACTATCAAATAATATATCACTAGGAGTGCTGCTCTGACAAAAGCTGAGGGTTATTTTTATTTGTATTTGGCAAGAATAGACATTAATATTTTATAAGGTATTCATTATGCCTTCAATTGTTTCCCATTTGAAAATAACCTCTGGAATTATTTTCCCCAGTCTCCATTTCAAAGCATCCCATTATCTACAAAGTCCACTGCAACTTTAATATGAGGCAAAATGCTTTCATTACATCACTGTGATGGTGTTAGAAATGCATTTATAGCTCACTGAACTGTATTATCTACATTATACAAGACTTGGCATGTATTTAAATTATTGAAAATAAAGTGGAAGTTGTTTTCTATTTCATCATGGTGCTTTCAGGAAAACATCAGAATCTCGTCTCCCTAAAAAAAAAAATAGTAACAACAAAAATCAAGAAAAGACACATTTCCACAGTATTATAATTATAGATTAATTCAAATTTGTAAAATGTTTCAACAGTTCAAAATTCATAATGATTTAACAATGATATACCTTGAGCAACTATTAATTTTATTTTATTTTATTTTATTGGTAAATTGTATACATACATTATGAGCACACTCAACATTGAGTTTACTATCAAATTTTTCTTTTCCTTGCTTTACTTTCCCCTACCTGCCCTTTTCCTTTTGCACATTTTCTTCCTATTTCACATTATATATCATACATTTTGGCATTCATTTGCACCTTCAGTTTTCCATACTAGAGAAAAGCTACGATACTTACACATCTGTGTCTTTATTTCACTTATGACTATGTCCTCAGTTTGAGTATAAATGACTCATTTATCATTTTTTATGACTGCATAATACCCCACTTTATTTACACACGCACATGCCTGCACGCGTGCGTGCACACACACACACACACACACACACACACACACACACACACACACACACACTGTTTATTTGGGTTGTTTCCAAGATTTAGCTGTTGCAAACTGAGCTGCTATAAACATGGGTTACATATGTCACTGTGGTATGGTTCTTTTAATTCTTTCATGTATATACCTAGCAG
>PVIR01012433.1:0-44890 GCA_004026965.1 Petromus typicus
GAGGCTGAGCTCAGGGCCAGCCTGAACCACAAAGCGAGACCCTGTCTCAAAAAAACTAAAAAAAAAAAAAGGGTAAAAAAGCTTATGTACATAGAGGTAGTAGAGAGAGTAGGGAATGGGAAAAAATAAGAATCAAGACGTGTCATGTACAGGTACAAATTCTCAATGTTGAAAGTGATCATAATGTATGTATAAAAAGTATCAATAAAACCAATTTTTACCTAGCAGAGCGATGGCTGAGGCAAATGGGACCTCCAATCCTCTGCTAGGTATATACACACAAGAATTAAAAGACTCATATCACAGTGACATATGTGCACCCATGTTTATAGCAGCTCAGTTTGTAATTGCTAAATTTTGGAAACAACCCAAATGTCCATCAACTGGAGACTGGATAAAAAAGCTGTGGTTCTTCTACACAGTGGAGTATTACTCTGCCATAAAAAATGGTGTTTGGGGCCGGGGATTTAGCTCAGTGGTTCTGGCACCTGTCTTGCAAGTGTAAGGGCCCAGGTTTGATCCCCAGTAACCACATACAATACTGGGTGTGGAGACTCATGCCCAGCAGCAATCAGTATCACATACCACAATGCCAGGTGTGGTGGCTCATACCTGTAATCCCAGCACTCAGAAGGCAGAGGCAGGAGGATTTCTGTGATGTGAGTTTGAGGCTCAGCTCAGGGCCAGCCTCAACTACAAAGCAAGACCTTGTCTTAAAAAAAAAAAAAAAAAAGGATAAGTTTGAATAATTTATACTTAAATGGACGTACCTTGAGGACGTCCTCATAAGTGAAATAAATAGGTCATAGATGTGTAAATATCCCATCTTTTCTCTGGTATGAGAAAATAAAGATGTAAATGAGTTCTAGAATTGTATGTTATATATTGTGAAATAGAAAATACTCAAGTGAAATAGGGTGAAGGAGGAAAAATAATGAGATTATAACAAAAAAGAAAGGAAACAAAGTTTATGTATATAGTGGGTGGGGGTGATAGGGTGGGTAGGGCTATGGGAAAAAATGAGAATTAAGTTGTGTCATATACTGGTACAAATGCTCATTGTGGAGTGTAATCATGATGTGCATATGTAATGTACCAATAAAGATTTCAATTAAAAAAAAATTTTTAAAAAATTTCTTATCCAACATGCTGAAAATCTGACACTCCAGAGCTGCTAAGAATCTAAGAACAAGTAAATATGAAAAGAACATTGCTTGCTGTCATTATCATAACTTAGTGATCCCTATAGAATTAATTACTGAATTGGCACTGACTGTTAAAGGAAACCAGAAAGAAACTGGCATGACTTTCTTCCAAGACAAACTTACTGTTGCTTCTACAGTACATGATGTTAGCACAGGCCTTAGGCCAGTCATTGCAAAGAGTATCTGACAAATCACTTGATGGGTTAAAGATGTAGCTCTGTAGTAGGGCATTTGTGTAGTATATAAGAGTCCCTGACATCAAGCCCAAGCACAGGAAAAAAGGGAAAATCCCCAGGATTGTATACTCAATTGTTTTGCGAAGGATATAACTATTTGTTTGCTTAAGCAAGGCTGTTTGCGGGAAAAGTTCAGTGAAAATATTAGCTAAACTTAAGTCTACACTGGCAAATACAAGCCCTCAGTTCACAGGTGTGCCACAGACTTGTGTATTCTCTCTGACTTACAGGTTTGAATAATGTATAAGTCAGCCGAACCCCATTCAAACAAGCAAGTATACTGAGATCACAATGGAAACATAACTACCTAAGTTAGCCCTTTACTTCAAATTTTCTAGACACACAATAAAACCAGTCTTTGCTGGGGCCCAGAGGGTGTCTCCAAACAGATTGGGATGAATTCTTCTAATTGAAGGCAATAGCGAGTCAACATGAAGGGGTCTTTCAAATTCCCCTTTGGCACATGTTCACAGAGGGGCCTCTGCATTTGAAAATCTTCAAGAAGCCAGGCCTCATCTGGGGGCTGGATTTAGCATTCCAAGCAAAGAGGCCACACAGGTACCCAAAATTACACAAAGGGGACAATTTGGTACAGAGAAACTATGAAGTAGTGGTGGTGGGTTGAGTTAAAAGACAAGCCTAATTAAAAGTCATTTGCTTAAATAATATGAAAGTGAAAAAAGAGTAAAATAAATTTAGAGAGCAAAACTCAAGAAGTGGAATCAGCAAACACTAACTCTTTAAATTTCTAATAAAGCAAGATGAAGAACTTGAGTCACGGTGCAAGTTGCTCAGTACCCCAATTAGGAAGCTCAGCCCCGAGCAGCTACCTAATTACCCCAGAGATTAATTCCCTGAGTGCAGGCCCCAGTCAGCCTTCCTAGCCAATACGACTGCCCATTGGGAAGCCAAAGAAACAAACAGCTAGGTTGGGTTTGATGCTTACACCCTTTCAAAGGTTGCTTAGATCTCAGAAATAAAGACTGACAGATCAAGGGGAAAGCCAGACACGACTACTTGGTTCATTAGAATGTTGAAAATAAAAATCACCTTCTGTAGCTATAAGGACTAAACTCGTTAGTTTTCCAGAGCCTAAATATAAAAGGAAAAGCAGAAAGAGAAAAAACAGAATAATTCTTAAGTGATGTTCTTCTTCTTCATTTTATTTTAATGGGAGGGAAGTTGGGGCTTTGTTCATGATTTTATTTTATTGGCCATTTTGGGTTGTAAAATTTTTATTGTATTTTGTTTTTGTTTTTACAAAACCAATAATATCTGCATAAGGTGAAAAACTCAGAGTCCAAAAGAATATGTAATGAAGGCTTACTTACTGAGACAGTAACCTCTGCCCCATCCATTGGTCTCCTAGATCTACTCAGCAGCCAGAAGAAATAAAAAAAACCCAAATGCCCCAAATAACATAAACAAAACAAATGCTGTTAAAAACCAGCAGAAGATATTACCAAACCTGGTGGATCCTTTTGGGTGTACATATGAAAATGTATAGTTTTTCATTCCTTTGTCAAAAAATGCTCCTTGTAAACTCTCCTGTTATGCTTTTCTCACCTAATGTAAATGTTATTCCATAGCAACCCATCAATACAGTGGCCTCATTTTGCACAAGTGCAAGGAGGGTTGTAGGATCAATTTTTAAGAAATGGAATCGCTTGGCCAAAGACACATGCATTTGCAATTTCAATTAATATCCCCAAGTTGCTATTCACAGAGATCATTTCTACTTATCCTTCCATCAGCAAGATGTGGAGGCTTTGCTGCCTGCCTTTGTCAACACGGTTTTATCAACTATTTTGAACTTCAACAAACTGGCAGGGAGAATTAATACCTTAACTTTGAAAAAGACTTTTCTTATTATCAGTAAGTGTGCGCACTTTTTCATGTGCATAAGAACTTTTTATATTTTTTTCTGTCGACTGAATGCTTGTATCTTGGGTGAAGTTCCAGTTTCTTTACTTTATTAAGGCAATCTCTCTGCACATCACATCCACACCAGTCTTCTGTGTACAGTGCTTGGTAGTGTACCTAAGACCATGTATATATTATATCGCTTAATAATCACACTAACCTGGTGAAGTGCCATTCAAGAATTACTCTACATTGGTAGCAGAGAGAACCATGGATTAGTTGGCTAGCAAATTTGATGGAAGTCAGTAGTCTAAGTTGGTAGTCAGGATGAGAATTCACACTGCTCACCTTCTATTCTAATGATGTGTTTGTGTGTTTTATTACTACTTCAAAATGTCTCTTAGGCAGTTGGGGTGTAGTTCAATGGTACTGTGTTTGGTTGACATACACAAGGCACATGGATCAATCCCCAGCACACACACACAAAAAAGACTATAAGATTATAGAAAAGATTAGAAAGGAAATATCCTCTTTTTCTCCAATGATGAATTTATACTTTCTACATTTTCTATGTCACTTGTTAGTTTTCAATGTATAACAAGTAAGTAAATGATACTACAACTTCATTGGTTCTCATTTTATTATTTGGGCCAATACCTAAAGATAAGCATCAGGCTCTCTGTACATCTCACCAAAATATCCACCTGCTATTACTGGATAGGCAAAGCATAGGAACAGAGAGAAATTAGAGGAGGACAGCGACATATCTAACCCTAGAAGCCTAGGGGCCTGACAAGCCTTCCAGAATTGAATAACTGGGGAGAAGAATGACACTCAAACTCCTACCCAAGGGTGGAGGTAGGAGTCTCCTGGGAGAGCAGAGAATGTACCTGAAGGGAAAGAAGCTCACAAGTCCCCTGGACATGCCATCGTTTGGCTACTGACAAGGGATGTTTCTGGGTTCAGTGTAAGACATGGATTCCTGAGTGTTCTCTGGCCTGCTCCTGGGGAGCCGGTCTCTATCTGAGCAGAGATGCATGATGGGAAATATCTGGCTCATCTAGCAAAGGGGACAGGAAGAGTTTTCTGCCTCACACTGAGCAGCACTCACACAGAGGAACCAGAGCCGTGAGTGATGGGGATAAAAAAGAGAGGTAGAACGTGGTCAGCACTATTACTGAGCATCTGCCACACAATCGCTGGGAGTAGAGCGGTCAGGAAGACCAGTGGCCAAGACAGCAGTTGCATGATCTAAGCTAAGGTTCAGCAATCTAGTATTAAATAAGAGAAAAGGTCCCAAACCCAGTGCTTGTCACCCAAGACCAGTGTGATCAGAGCACGTGATGAATAATAGTTCACAAGTCTGAGCTCACACATTGAGCCAAAGGTGCCAATTTTATCGCTGTTACTACATCAACTTGTTGCCTCGGTCGTCTTTTCCATAGAAGGACAGGACAGCCCTTCTCCTAATTCTCACTCTTACTGAAGCTCAAAAATCTTGGCAGTATAAACATACTAGGATTGTCTGGAAATCCCAGTCTGACAGTACTGCTGCCCAATATAGGACAGTATGTAGGCAGAGGAGGTTCCAGGGGGATCCTAGCAAACTCACGGAGGCATCTAACTACACCATTGCTCGTCTGAATCAGTCAACCCAGAGCTGGCCTCTCGTCTGGACTTCAGCCTAACCTCATGCAAGCAGTTATAAATAAGGCGTTCTTAGAAGACCTTTAGGGGGCAGATCCACTCACAGGGGTGAAGCAGAGACTAAAGGCCAATAATCAGATAGAAACACTGGAAAGAAATCTTTGACAAGGGCCAGGGATATAGCTCAGTGGTTCCGGTGCCTGTCTTGCAAGCGCAAGGACCTGGGTTCAATCCCCGGTAACCACATAACAATACTGGGTGTGGAGACTCACCCCAGCGGCAACCAGTACCACATACCAGTGCCGGCGTGGTGGCTCACGCCTGTAATCCCAGCACTCGGGAGGCAGAGGCAGGAGGATTGCTGTGACATGAGTTTGAGGCTGAGCTCAGGGCCAGCCTGAACCACAAAGTGAGACCCTGTCTCAAAAAACCTTAAAAAAAAAAAAAAGAAATCTTTGACAAAACACCAAGCATCAGCCTCAGGTTTTTCAATCATCAGGTGCCACAGCCAAAACAGGTATACACAAAATTATTTTTAAAATGTAAAAATAATGTGTAAACAGTGTAAACTTATAGACATAAAAGTTCACAATGTTTAGTTACAGATAAGATCATGAAGATGGATATTGAAGATTCGTTTCTACTTCACCACAAAATTTCTTTCTATCCATCATCTGTCTGTCATTGCCAGCAGCACATAGTATACAGTTATAGCCTATATGAAGTGAACAAGGAGGAGGGCAGCAAAAACAGAGGGCAGGGTAGAATAAAACAAGCCAGGGTGCAGGCAAAAAGGTATCGTGTAGTCAGAAAATGGAATGTCCTGGCTAGGTGAATAAACAAAGAAAGAAGTCACCAGGGAAGTAACAGTGCAACAATCGAAGGCGATGGGTAACAATCTGGAGGGCAGGCAGAGCCCCACATCCTGGGCCGGTATTGAGAAAAGGCTCCACCACTGGACAGGGTATGGCTGAGCACGAGATCCTAGTTCCAGAGGTTCTTACCCAGGTAGACAAGGCAGGAAGTTCGGGCCCAGAAACAAGCTAGCAATATAGAAACCAGTTTTTCGGTCAATAAAAGAACCAAGACTCAATGTCAAGACAAGAGTGGGCAACAAAAACACTTTAGCTATGGCAGGTGCTGGGAGCCAGCTGAGATGCAGAGGTAGCAGTAGGGCCAGGCAGGCCACTGGCTGATTGTCATTACCTGACTGAGGAGCTTCTGTCCTCTTGTGTACCCCACTCTCGTGTGTGCAGCATTGGCTTCCATAAACACTAACCCTCATTCCACTTATCACTTCAGAGTATTGCCTGTCTGCCCTGAAAGTCACGGTACTACCAATCGGTAATAATAGAAGTGATTTCAAAGTCCTAAAATTCATTTTGTTTAACAAAAGTGGCAGAACTACATATAAATGGCATCTGCCAGGAAAATTCCTCTTAACACTGAGAGAATAAAGGAAAGGGCTGGATGACAGCAGCCTCTTAGCTCTGGGACAGGAAAGTAACAACAAGGGAGACGGAAGCAGTTGCCAAAGCTGACAAATACTGGAGAAAGAAGAGTTTCCCATGAATAGAAATGGGATGTTGGTCATACTTCCTAGCAAAACCAAGAATGAGCAGAGCAAGTAGGCTGGCCAGTTGTGGCCACTATAGCCCCAGGGAGACTAATGAGGGACAGGGAACAAAATCCAGGATCCCTTCTTCACAGCTTGTCTGAACAAGTTACCTATAGATATCAATCCATGGAAGAGATTTAAACAGCAAAATCCTAGCCCTGGAATCCACTAGCTTTAAAAACAATTGTACAACTCATTCCAGATTTTAGGATCAACTCCAAGAGCAGTTATAACTTGGAATCTCATTACTTTATGGCAGCCTACTATTATGGGCCCTAAATCAGTATTATCCAGCAAATATTATCTGTTTCCAATGATTTACTTTTTGCTATCCCTCAGGATATGTAAAAGTAATAGAAATCCAGCTACTACTTACGAGATATGGGCTACAGGACCAGTTATTAAGATAAGTACTTTACTTACACCCATCAGGTCCTCCTCTCTTAACCTTGCTTGGTGGCTTCAAGACATAGCCCCAGTTCAGAAATTTTCAACAAAGGTGGTCCCCATTATTTAAAATATGTTGTTACAACTATTATGCCCATCCCTACACCAATGGGAAGATACAGCAGTAAATGACAGGTGCTTCTGGTTGAAAAACAGACTTGAGGTCTTCAGAGAAGTATATCTGTCATGGCTTTGGCTGAGACAAATGGGGTTTAGAAAGGTCAATTTGTCTGGAACATAATGGGACACTATGAACAAAAGGTAAAGGGAGACCAGAAGATAACTCTGAGGGCATCTCAGGAATCAGCAAGACCCCATTTATTGAAGTATTTAGCAAGAAATAGCAAGATTTCTTGGTGGCCATCAACAAACGCTGCTTCTTGACAAAAGTATGAGGTTTCCCAGTAACCTCAAGTCATCATGATGACTTTGGGGAGTCATCAAAGGCAATTCCTAGTACCACAATAAAGGAATGGTAACGGCAGAGAAGGGGATCTGTATTAGTCAGCATCCTTATTGCTGAGACTTAATACTTAATACTTAAAACACTCACAGTTTTATAAAGGTCAAGGAAGAGACACAGCAAAAGGACACGGCAGGGAAAGCTGCATAGTTTATGACAGCCAAGAAGTAAAACAGGGGAGTAGTACCCAAGGGGAACAGGTAAAGGATGATGTATAGCACCCCAGGTCACTCCTCCATGTCTCACCCAGACAAATACAGGAGCATGCTTTACTAATCTGCTAGGTATTTCTTAACCTGATAAAGTTAACAGACAGTGATACCTTGGTTCATAAACATAATTCTTTTCAGTATTCTGGTCACAAACTGAACTGGGCAAGAATCAAATCAGATTCAACGGTTACACTCAATGTTGACCTTGCAGGGAAATTTGATTTGGTTATCATCCAATTCAATTTGCAACCTGATCATGAACAGAATTAAGTTCATGAACCAAAGAACCATTGTATCCAAATGGTCACAGTCTACTTCTTGGCAACTTCACATCCAAAGATATCTCTTCAAATCTTACTTAATCTTCAAATAGAGATAATGGGCTGGGGATTTAGCTCTGTGGTTCTGGCACCTGCCTTGTAAGCACAAGGTTCTGAGTTTGATTTCCAGTGTCAAAGAAAGAAACTACCAAATAAGGATAACAGAAGATTCATAATTCTGTCTTACATATACATCTATCTCACATACAACTAGAAATGCAATAATTCCTTTCCCCAAAATCTCAAGAGTTTCAGTATTTTCCGTAAGTTCAAGTCCAAGTCTCTTCTGAGACTCAAGGCAGACTCTTGGCTATAATCTCTGTAAAAATAAAAATAAAAAATAAAAAAGGCAAAACATTCCCACTCCAAAAGAGAAGAACAAGGAAGTAGAAAAGAATCAGGCCAAATCTAGACTGAAACTCAGTAGAGCAAAGTTAAGTTTTGTAGCTTCATAGCTGGTATCAGACCCCTGGTGGTAAAATGTGAGTTTCAAAGGACCCTCTGGCTTTGCTGGTTGCAGTCCACACAATCTCTCTCTTAAGCTCACTTCACTCAGGGCCTACAGCTTTTCTCTGCAGACATTTCCAGCATCTGACTTCCTGGAGTCTCCACTGCACTTCTGGCTTCATTCCTGTAGCTTCCTGTATTACTCTTGCTTGGTTTCTCAGGCTTTCCTTCCTTTGAAAAGTGGGTGAAAGTATCTCTTACTGTACAATTCTTGGCATTCTCCATACGAGTAAAACCAGCATTAGATGGGCAATGCCAAGGCCTGCTGTCAATTGAAATAGTACCAATCTAGGGGGCCAGGGAGTTAGCTCAGTGGTTCCGGCGCCTGTCTTGCAAGCGCAAGGGCTTGGGTTCGATCCCCAGTAACCACATAACAATACTGGGAGTGGAGACTCACCCCAGCAGCAATCAGTACCACATACCACAGTGCCAGGCGTGGTGGCTCACACCTGTGAGCCTAAACTACAAAGCAAGACCCTGTCTCAAAAAAAAAAAAAAAAAAAAAGAAATAGTACCAATCTCCTTAGATCATGGCAACAGTGCTCAGAGTGCCCAAATGAATAAGCACTGTGAATTCAATCCTGGAGAACCAACTCCTTCGGAAGCCCTTCTCAAACAGGGGTCCCAGGGACTCCCTTCTCAAATGAAAAGTTCACCCTTTTGCATTCTTGAGCCTGCCATGATTGGACTCCTGCTGATACCGGAGATGTCCTGAGGGTATCTTTCTTCTAGTACTTCTTTTTAATGGTGCTAATCAACTTACAAAGATTTGGGTGCAAACTTTCACAGATGTACTGTGTAAGAGTCACTTTGACAGTTTCCAAACAAATCTGACTTAACAAACACTTCTTTTGGAGTGGAACCCATTCATAAATCAAGGACTTACTATAGTCACCGCTCCTTTGGCCCCAACTTTATACATGGCCCCTCCTGGCACAAAATTTAAGTTTCTACAAATTTTTCTGCTCTGCTTTTTTCCCCTCTTAATTCTCACTATAAATCTGCCAAACAGTAGGCAGCAATACAATCTGAAGGCTGAAGAGGCTGGAAAGTTCCTCTGCCAGATTAACTGGTCCACCACTCTTAACCTTAGTCTCCTGCAAAATCTTGAGACATGGGCAAATGTAGACATTTTCTGCCAGAATGTAACATACCTGGACTGTGGTCCAACTGCCAGAGAGTACTTATTCCCAACTGAAACCTCATGAGCCTGGCCTTTACTGTTCTCATTCCTAACAGCGTATTGGTCTTCTGGGCTCTGACAAGAATCACCCATCCAGCTCTGCTTACAGAACTCTAGGGGTTCTCTAGCCTATTTCTCCAAACCTTTCCAAACTCCTTCTATAAACAAATTCCAAATGCTTCTAAATTACACAGATACAGCCACAGAAACAATCTCTGCTCTGGTACCTTTTCTTTATTTGCTTTTTTGCTGCTGAGACACAGTAGCAAAGTCTCAGAACTTAAAAGAAGAGAGATTTCATTTGTGCACAGTATCAGCCCATGATCACTTGGCTCCAAAGCAGAGACATCATGGTGGAAGGTCAGGGCAGAGCAAAGCTTCTTGGTTCATGGTGGCCACAAAGCAGAGGAGCAAAGTGGTGCCAGAGAAGGAAGGGTGGAGACTGTATATAGAACCCAAGGTCACCCCTCCACACTCCACCTAGATATACACAGGAACATGCTTTATTAATTTCCTAGGTGCTTCTTAACCTAATAAAGCTGACATATTCACAGTCAAAATACCTAAAGATGGGCATAATTCTGAACAATGCCATTTGTGGAAAAGATTATTATAATTATAGTTTCTTTAGTCTGGGTTGGTGTAATCCTGAAGATAGGAGTGTGTGTGCCTGTTGCATGCAAGTGTGTAGAGAAAGGGGCCAATGTGCTTATGTTAATTTACCATTATATCAAAATAACAAGACCCCTTTTCACCTCTTAGGCACCCCCTGTGGCTGTATCTTCTTTTCCTCAACTGTAGCAGGAAGAAGGAGCTTCACACTCCCCACTCAGTTTCCCTATTTAGGAAAACTCCTCCTAAACAGACATCACTCATTTTGCTGCCATATTACCAGTTCTTGGTAAAATTACCCAAATCATATGGTCTGGAAAGAGAATTAGTTGTCAACAGATTTTGAGCAACAGTGCCATTCATTTATTAGCATATGGAAGGAAAAAAATATACACAAGTTGTGCATTCTTATTCTGAAAATGCAAAATTCCAAATGTTCCAAAATCAGAGGGTTTTGGGAGCTGACATGATGTTACAAGTGGAAAATTCCACACCTGACCTCAAGAGACAGCCAGGTATCCACAGTCAATACATAAGTACAGCAAAACTATGTATACAATCACCTTCCAGTTACATATATGAGGTGTGTATAAAACACAGGAATTTTGTTTTTAGACTAGGTAACCAACAAGATATCTTGTTTCATTACATATATGTAAATACCCTAGAATCTTTAAAAAAACAAAACAAAAAATCCAAAACACTTCAGATATGAGTTCTCAATTTATACTCATATTATCTCCAATGGGCTTTCTTAATATTTAGGCAAAAAAAAAAAAAGAGGGAACTTACACATACACATGAAAGTTTGTGGTATTACCTAAAAGGGACTCAAAAGGAATTCAAAATTTAAATATCAAATAGTGTATAAAAATAGTGTACCATCAGCAAATATTTAGATCCATGAGCAGTTTGTGCCCAGTACTTTTGGCATTTACTAAAGTTTTATGTGTGTGTTGTTATCCGTGGGAATTTTCTTTTTCTTCTTATTTATCTACCATCATTTATGCAGCTCCCCTATAACGGATGGTGGAAGAGAAAGCTATGCCAGAAATTTCCTGTCCCCTCTCTGTAGAACAATTCTGTCCTCATGTATCCCTTCAAAGGGTTATTATGAGGACATTACAGAAACCTTGACACTGTCAAAAACACACTCAATTAAACTAATAGAGGATGTTCCATTTCAGAACATGTCCATGTTACATCCCGATGAGGAGATATCAAAGGAAAATGAATTCGGACCATTTCTGAATGATGACATCTGCATTACCACAGTGATTCACTTATCAAAGTAATTTAGGTTTAGAGTCAAAATCAACACTGCTGTCAGAGAGTTTATTTCTACTCATTTAAGAACTTCCAGGCTAGAGTGAGCAGTGGGAATTTTAATGTCTTAGGGAAAGAGAGAGAAAAAGAGAGTCTAAGTAGCACACACAGCAACAAGACTGGAACTCTCCGGGTATCCAGCAGATTGCCTATTAAGCAGCTACTATCTGGTTCCACACAGTGCACAGCGCAAAGTCTACACAACACAACACAACTCGCTCCTACCAGGTCTTATAGTCATCCTACCTGCACAGATACCAACATTTGAGGACAGATTAGGATAGCTAATTATCACTTATGACTTACTACAAGCCAGGTCTGTCTCACCTGATTACTAAATCCATCCTTATCAGTACTATTACTAATATTCCAGGTAGGTACATGGAGGAGCATGAAGCAATTCATACTTGAATAGTACTTCTCATAGACGAGTTTCAAAATAACGTTGACATCTCTTTGGATTCTCAGGACTACAGGGGGGCAGGCAGTATTCAGGTATCATACATGATGGTAATGGCAGCGCCAGGAGTACTAGACAGCTTGGTGGCTATTAGTTCACTACTTCCACAGATGCTATTGGATGGCACCCCCTGACCCTCATAAGGTACAGACAAGGCACTCTACAGGATGTCACAGTGGACAGAGCACTTCCGGTGGAGGCTGTCCGGCCAGCAGCTATGACAGAGGCGCTACGTCAAATGGCAAGAGGAGTCAAGAATGGAGAAGGGCAGGTGCCAAGTGCACTTGGAGGCCAGGAGAAGAGCTGTTTGGTTTTAGGGAGGCCCAGCGGGCCACTGTAGGAAACAACAGAGACCGGAAACCGGCCCCTTTTTGGATTTTAAGCAGAGTTGGCAGGACTGAAGGAATCAAAATGGCCGAGCTTCTCAGAAGGTGAAGTTAGGATGAGAGAATGGTGAAAACAAATCATAGGTAAGGAGGAAGATGGGATTGACTGTGATTGCTGGATAAATGATAAGTGTATCATGATAAGTGTATCATTTATAAAGGATAAGTATATCATTTATCATTTATATAAATATATCATTTAAAATAAATTATTGTACAATCTAAATTACAATTCTTCTGCATTATAAATCTTTACAGTAAACATAAAAATAAATAGAACCAACTCTCCAAATTGAAGGGCTTTGATACTTCTTTTAAGAACTCACAAAATCTCTACAAGTCAATGCCGACAACTCAAATCTCATCTCTGAATTATTTCTAACTTTTTCTTTTTTCACGGTGAATCCTCAGCTTGACTTACATCCTCTCACTCTGAGCTAAAAGTGAATGCTACGTATCATCATCATTAATAATGGATGGAAGGGACTCAGGTTCCTCACTTGACAGGAAAAGCATAAAGACGGAACAACCTCTGAAAGCACAGTTGAAGGTGATTATGATTCATCGCAGCCAAGTGTCTCCCCACACTCTCAAAAGGAAAACCTTGCCCAGGCTCACCTGCTATGCAGGATTCTATCCCCTGAAAAAAGGTCTCCTGAAGCCTTCCTGCCTGCACCCTCAGAAGGGGGCCTTATGTGGAGATAGGGTCTCATGGAAGGATCCAGTTAAGATGAGGTCACCTGGAGTAAGGTGGGCCCAAAGCCTGTGTGACTGGGGTTCTCAGAAGAAGAGGAAAAGACCTGGAGAGAGAGACACACAGGGAGAAGGCCACAGGATGCTGGAAGCAGAAAGTGGAGGGGCGGTCTCCTCAGCCAGGGACTGCCTGGGTTGCCGGCCATACCAGAGGCTGTCAGAAAGCTGTGTGACAGATTCTCCGAAACCACAAATTCTGTCCTCACAGCACTGCTGCCACCTTGGTTTCGGATTTCCAGCCTATGAATGCTGTGGGAATCTATTTCTGTTGCTTTCTGGCTCCTGGTTTGTGGTACTTTGTGATGGGCGGCCGGGAAAACTCAATACTGGCTTCATTTCCACATTAGAGAGGAAGGACATGAAAGGACAGTCAGGCTGCTCTGAGACCTGCGAGACTTGGTTGTTCAAGTCGCCTCCCTCGGTCTCTGAGAGGAAATAGTTAGACCGGGTGGGGCCTACAGCCTCCTGCTCTTTTGTTTTTTTTTTTTTTTTTTTTTTTTTTTTTTTTTTTTTTTTTAGGTTTTTTGAGACAGGGTCTCACTTTGTAGTTCAGGCTGGTTCCAAGCTCAGCCTCAAACTCACATCACAGCGATCCTCCTGCCTCTGCCTCCCGAGTGCTGGGATTACAGGTGTGAGCCACCACGCCTGGCACTGTGGTATGTGGTACTGGTTGCTGCTGGGGTGAGTCTCCACACCCAGTATTGTATGTGGTTACCGGGGATCGAACCCATGTCCTAGCGCTTACAAGACAGGCGCCGGAACCACTGAGCTAACTCCCTGGCCCGGCCTCCTGCTCTTTGAAGCTCTGTTTGTCTAGCAACACAGCCCAGAGATGCCAATTGCTCCCTTCCACATACACAGGGAAAGACCACTCTGAGGCCGAAAAATGGAGAGCACTTCCTACCCCAGACACCCGCGGCCAGCAGCAGGAGTCAAGGAGAAAGTGCAAAGGAAGAGTAATTAGCGGTGGTGGCTGTGTCTGCCATATGTCCTATTGTCACTCCAGCGACGGCCAGAGCTGGCCCGCAGCCCTCATGCCACTACAAGTTAACGCAGGGACGCTGGAACCGCCAGATGCAGACAATTAATGCCTGAGCTATGAGGAGGATCTCGGCTGCTGCCCTTCATCTCCCCAAACTGTCCGTATCAAGGTCATTTAACCCTGGAAATATGAAACCTGCTACGTGGAGCAGGAAGGGAAAAAAAAGGACAAGAAAGGCTGGCTTCTGAACCAGGACGCCAGTCCTCGACCCTGAAACAGGGCCGACGCTCGAATCACACAGCGCCTGGATGGTGGGCAACTCAGAACTGCCAGAAACTAATGATTAGTAAAACAAATCCCACTAGTAAAGACCAGCGAGAAATTTCTGTAACAACCTCACGCGTATGCACGATACTATTTTACCTTTTTTTTTTTCCCTAAAGCAAATTGCGGCTGTCAAATTACACCCTTTCATTACTGTCACTGGCTCTTTTAAGAACGGCTAATCAGAAAAACCTACAGAGCTATTTAATCAGATTTTTTTTCTTCAAATGACCTAATGTTGTGGTATGAAGCTGCTGCCAGCTCATGCTGGGGAGAGAGTTAGCATTGTCAGCATTTAATTATTATTTTATCATGGATTTCTTTACTTTCCTACAGAGAAGAAATAACTTAAATTTTTTAAAAACTGCAACAAATGCTTAGCTTTTAACATTCACAAGATACTGTTATTGGTGTTTTGCTTTGTCAAAAATTACTTGTTCGTGGACATGGAGCGTATTACAGAAATGTACTTCTAGGTTAATCAGTGGTTCTACTATCACTCGTTACAGTCTTCCAGGACGATGAGACCATGGGGTGAAAATGCCATTCATTGTGCTCCTTTTGGGGAGATGAGATTATCAGGACCCACTCCAGCCTTGGACAGCAGCAGCTGCTCATTCTGAACTCCTCCTGCCCCTGTGACCCTGGAAAGAAATCTCTGGCTCTCACCCTCCTCTCTTTGTTACTTGCCTTTTTCTACAACTGTGCCAAGTTCTCTCCGACAGCCTCAGGGCCTTTGCACATCTCGTACCCTCCTCACCCTCAAGACTCTTCCTTAGGACTAAGAGAGTGGGAAGGAGAAGATGATAAATGGAAAGAGAAGAAAGCAGGTATGTATAAGTGATTCTCACCCAATAAATGACCCAGGGTTATAAGTATAATGGAGGCACAAGGGCCAGATGTCTAGGTATGTCCCCTAAAACTGGACACACTTCCATCTTTCCTTGCTTTCTCATTTGTTCAAAATTTTTTTTCCCAGAAAAATAGACATTTCGTCATCCATATCACAAAACCTTTCAACTCTCTATCTGCCTTTCTTCCCTTTACCCAGTTCCCCTTTCCTTTTTACTTTTGAGAAAAGTTCTCATTATGTAGTGCAGCCTGCCTCAAACGCAGAGATCTTCTTGCCTCAGCATGAGTGCTGGAATCAGAGGCATGCACCATCATGCCCAGCCCTTTTCTCACTGATTTTGAGTTCTGCTCTTCCAATAAGCTGGCCATGCCTAGCACAGAAATTCTGTATTTAGCATCTATTGTGGATGAGCAATCGTGTTTGCTACTCATGATACCAAGTGGTACAAACCTGGACCCAAAGTGATACCACCGGGAGAGTCACACCTAGAAAAAAACCCAACCCTTCATTAGAGCCGGGACAATTCACCAGAGGCTAGGACAAGACAGATTCCAGCTCTCTTGTGAGCTCCAGAGGGTGTATCATGCTGCCAACAGATTTGATTTCAACAAAAACTTGAGACTCCCCCAGTTGTGTCCTTAATTTCTGCCATCTTTGTAATACTGCCTCCTAAATGTCAGCATTCCAAGGCTTGTTTCCCTCCCTGTTCTCATTTCGGTCCATTAGGAAGTTCTTTTCATCTTTCACAGCTCCACAGCAGGGACAGAGATGCCCTGACCTCCATAACGGCACTCTGCCCATATCAACACAAACCTGACCAGCCATCCCCATTCTGACCAGAAAACCCATCGACCAACGTCTTCCCGCGGGAGCTCAAATAATCTGACCTCATCCAAAACCAGCCTGTACACCACGTTCCCACACATCTGCACTGCTGTGGGTCTACAAACACGCCATGCTCCTTCTCCCAGCCCTCAGGCCTTTGTATGTGCTATGTTCTCGGCCTGGAAGTTCTGTCTGCTATTTGCATAGCAAGCCCCTCCTGGATTTGTAGGATGCTGTAAATGTCACGTCCTTAGCGCCGGGCCCTAACATCTGTGTCCTTTAATCCTTCTTATACAATTAGCAACAGTTCCATTTGTTTGTTTACTTGTTCATTATGTAGAAAACGCTCAGGGACAAGGGTCTCCTCTGTCCTTTTAACTGCTGTCACTGCAACAACTAACATAATGTCTGGCACACATGAGAAATTCAATGTTTTAAATGAATGAATTAAGGGGTAGTTGTCCATTTCCTAAGAAAGTATATGTAACAGAAGAAAGCTCCTGTAGACATTTTGTACATATTAGAATCAAGTCTATTTGGTATTGCTATAACTAAACACCCAAAGGTGAATAACTTACAAAGTAAAGAGGTTTATTTTGGTTCAAGTAGGAAAGTCCAGACACCATGGTGCTGGAATGTGGTGAGGGCATCAGATGTGGTGATGGAAGGGAAAGGGAACTGGCCGACATGCACAGGAGCCAAGCTCCTGGGTGGCTGCACTCTCTAACAGTTTTCTCTCTCACTCAAGAGATAACATGAGCCCTGAAGCCTAATCGCCTTCCATAGGTCCTCGCCTCTTAAGGACCTACTCCTCTCCATGCCACTCTGTAGAAAA
The DNA here is from genome assembly GCA_004026965.1 of Petromus typicus. NCBI lineage: Eukaryota > Metazoa > Chordata > Mammalia > Rodentia > Petromuridae > Petromus > Petromus typicus. The sequence goes on from PVIR01012433.1 coordinate 17,058, forward strand.
CCAAGCTCCCAGGACACAGAATTTGGGCAACAAAACACAGCAGATGGTTTGGCTCTTTCTTAGACAACCTTCAGGCTGACCTGTAGATTAATGCTGAAAAATGTCCCGGATTTGTTTTTGTTTTTGTTTTTGACTCCACTGCCCAATCTGGCTTACCCACTGACAGCAGAAGGGCAGAAGAGATGGAGAAGGTCCTGACCTCAGCATAGGGAGGGCTGTGCGTGTTGAGGAGCGGACTGATCGTGGGTACAGAGTAAGCGGAGATTAGGCTTCCCAGGGGGACTTCAGCCCAGCTCTGCTGCATTTCAGCTGTTTCTACACTTCCATTTCCATCTCCTACAGGCCGCTGCCCCACGAGGCGGCCGAGGCTCTACACTGGGCCTTGTCAAGTGAAGTGATTTGACACCCACACTACTTCAGAGTCTGTCCAGACACCCAGGCAACAGGGATGATCTGCTTCAAAGAGCCTCCATGTCAAGTCAAAGGAAAGTCCTGGTCACGGCAAGTTAACTCCACACGTGTCTGTTGAAGTCAGACACAGTTCTAGTCAATGCAGGTTCATGGTCAAACTTAAGAACTACTTTCTGCCTTGAGAGTACGCAGCGTGGAGGTATCTATAAACACACACACACACACATACACACACACACACACACACACACACACACACCACACATGAGCACATGTGCAAAATGCAGGCCTGTATCCACTCAACAACACCATCACTGATCACTGATGAGTACTGGGGTTGACAGTGTTGTAACCGGGGGCCCAGCAGTCTGTAGCTTGTCCTTGCCACCGGGACCCTTTCCTCTTCCCACTCAGAGAGCTCTACACAAGGAAAGAGATGAAAAGGAATCAAAGTTCAAACTGATCAAGAGCTGAGTAGATAGGGAGGGAGAAAGAGTGACTGCAGTGAAAAGTGACAGACCAAGAAGCAAATAAGTGTAAGGTAGAGGTCGTCAAACTTTTTCTATAAAGATAAAGGTCAGATAGACTGGATGTATACCATCTGTGTTCTAAGTTCTCAAGTCACCAGTGTGGCTCAAAGGGACAACAGGCAAAGGAATGCATGTAGCTCGTTGCTAATAAAACTTTATTTACAAACACAAGTAGTGGGCCACCTTGGGGCTATAGCTGTTGTTTAGTACTAAGCCAACACAACATTAGGAATTTGGAGGAATTCTATATGAAAACAAAAGCTTTTTCACTTCTTACCTTTTTTTTTTTTTTAAAGAAAATATGAAACAAAGTCTTGCTATATTGTCCAGGCTAGGTTTGAATTTGTAATCCTCCTGGCTCTGCCCCCTAGAGTGCTAGGATTACTTTTAAACACCAACTTGAAACAAAAGCTTTTAGGACACATGATATTACTGAGCAGCTTGGTCCTTGAACGTTAAAAAAGACAGATTTTTCGAAATCTAAACAGCCTTGGAAATATATAGTTCAATTTCTCATTTTCTTAAATGAATAAATGCTCAGAAAGCTAAAACCACTTGCTAAAGGTCACGTAGTTGATTAATGACTCAAATTAGAACTATAATTTTGACTCTAGGTTTTGAACTCTTTCCGTCATTTTGTGCCTATTATTAAAGTCTTTTTGGTAACCACAGAATGGAGGAAATACTCATTTAATTAAACACCACACTCTCGAGGTTGTCAAGATTCTGAAATTGCAAAAGTACACAGTCCTAAATGTTTATAGAGATGATTTCTGAGTCATCAAGACAAAGGTTAAATTAGTTTTAATGTACTCGGGGGATGTAGCTTCAAAAGTAGTAATAACAATACATATCACATAATTAAAAAATTAATATATGTGCAAATTCTCACTTCCCCCTGTGGGTGGGACAAACAAGGTATCCCTGTCCTTCAGGATAAGAAGAAATGCGTGTCATCATAGGTTGAGATATGTTCATAAATCCTGGCCAGTTTCAGGACTACCCCATGAATCACCAGAGCACCTGCAGCCCTCACATAATTCCTCTTGTTGCTAGACACCTCTTCTTCATTCAATTACCTTCTCAGACCAAAACTCAACAGCCACCCCATCCTACCTGTTCCCTTTCTATTCTTTCACTAACAACGTCTTCTGCTCCTTTTCTGAATTAATTAGGAAATAAAAATAGAAACCGTGACATGTTTATAAAGATTCAGAGTGCTAGTTAAACATGAAAGAACAGAGGTTGGGAACACAGAGGTGACACATTTTATTTCTGTGATGACAAGTTAGAGTCCTCCTGCCAGCTGGCCCTAACAACACCCAGAATCAGGCACCTGTCTGCAGAGGAGCCAGGCTGGAAGAAGGGCTGGAAAGACTTTCGAGGCTCTGCGGCCTTGCATGCCATGCAAATGAGCTCTAATTGCTCAACCACTAACAGGGTTCCCCAGGAGAGATTCCTGATAGGCCCTGGCCCAGGGGAACCCCGGCTGGTGCTGTCTGCACACAGGCCCTAGGGCGCTGGTCTGCTTTGGGGAGTTCTCCTCTGCCCACCTCCTGCCACAGAAGAAAAGGCTAAAAGGGGTAAGACACCCCATCTCTCACAGTGTCCCTGAGATGCACTTCCAGTTTGACAGTCCTGCCAAAGGAAATGAGAAGTGATAAGTGATCGGGCCCCGATTAGATCAGCCACCTCGGGAAAGGTGCTGAGCTACAGATATTTCACTGAAATAAGGAGAAACCTGGGAATAGATTTCTGGCAAGCAATCCCGGAGTAGATAGGGTCTGAATTGGAAATGGATTTCATGGGCAGATAAAGTCTAATAAATGGCAGGTCACTCAAAAATCATATATCATCAAGTCTTATACAGTGTCTGTGAAGTTTGTTATCAATAATTTAACATGAGAAGAGCTTAGCCCTTAGCAAATATTTAATTTCAAAACACACTTGCTGATTTACTCAGATACAGCATACATAGTATATTAAAAATATATTGCAAGAAGCCAAATGCCAATAAAGCGGAGTTCAGACGGCCAACCCCACTTGTTGCTTTCCGAATATTATGTGAGAGCAAGGGCTGTGCCCTCCTTCCACAGGACTAGCCAACAGCCATTTCTAAATTGTTCCAGAGAAGAAAGTTTGCACACAGATATCCCCTGAGCTCCCACACCCAGGCCAAGCAGAGTGGCCGACGCCACACTTAGAAAAGCTAGGGACAAGAACTCAGGGCCCACCTGCTTGTGTACATTGCCCCTGTGCGCTCCAAGAGAACACGGGGATCTGACCGATCCAGGTCTCCACTAGCAAAGGAGTCTTTGTGTGTGTGTTTGATGGTCCTGGGGATGGAACTCATGGCCTCTGCACTGAGCTACAGCCCCAACCTTTTTATTTATTTATTATCTAAGTCAGGGTCTCACTATGCCCAGGCAGGGCTCACACTTGTGAACCTCCTATGCCAGCCTCCTAGATGCTGGGACCTGAGGTGTCCACCACCACCCCAGCAGGAGTCACTAGGTAAGGAGATCACAGGGAAGGGAATGATACACACAGTCGGTGCAGTTATTGTGAATCTGGGGTCCTCTTGCTGCAGCCCCTACTCCGAATTAGACCCTCACCAATTCCTGACTGAAGAGTGTCTCCCTTCCCTGGGCAGCAACATCAGTGAAAAGGCCTCAGAAGAATGGGAGCTTTCTAAGAGAAGAGTACTTGATCATCAGAATTAATAGCAGAAATGGGGGCCTAAATAAAGTCAGATGAATGCCTCAACAATGCTGTGGGTCTTCTCTGGATTCCAAGGGCCCAGCGTCTGGTGCCTGGCAGGGAGGGCACAGATGGGCACCTCTCATCACCTCCCACCAGAAGGTGTTGCCAGGACACCTGAGCTGGGGGCCGGAGGGAGCTGTGGCTCAGGATTTGACCCCACCATCTCCAAGGTCACTTCCACTTGACAGGGCTGGACCAGCTTGTGGGAGAGAGACGTCCTCTCTGGCCCTAGGCCAGCATCTGCACGGGAAGCTTCTGTGACCACCCTACACCAGAGCCAAAGTGAAAAAAGATCAGCCGCCAACAGGAGGTTGGGCTCCTGCCCTCTCTGGGTGTCTCTGTACAGGTGAAGATAGTCTCAGACCTCCAAGACCCTTTGGCTCTCATAGTCCCTTCCCTACAAATTCAGATTTGCCCACAGCTAGAAAACTATGGACGCCTTAGTTTTTCTGTATATTGTGCTGTTTGGTTTGGGGAGGAAGGGGGTTCTATTACTCTGAAACAAGACAGCAACCACCACCACCAGCAGCATCTTACTCTGTACACACTGAACAGGTACACTGGTTGGTGGCTTCAGTGAGCAAGATCATGGAAGAAAAATCCGAGTCCTCTAGACCCAAGTTTAGAACAAAGCTGTCTATGTTGACTGCAACAACGACCAAGCCAGACATGGTTTCTGCCTTATAAACCACGACAGTCCCTCCTCCTCTGTCACCCCGGGTAAGATCCCTATCTTTTCAAAACCCCCTCTCTAGGAGGTCCCCAAGAAATACTGACCACAGACAGGCAGAATTAGAAACTGCTCTAGCGATGACCTTGAAGGACCTTGCCACCTGGATAGGCTTCTAGGTCAGCCTTCATAATCCTGTTTTGGGCGGCATGAGGAGACTGGAGGGTTTATCTTGGCTGGACCAGAGGGCAGTGGGAGGCAGATGGACACCAGAATAAAGACACTTGGAGGAAGCTCAGCAAATGGCTCACTTTTGCCAAAGGAGGGTCCTTTCCAGGTCTGGTGAACCCTACAAAGAAAAGCCCAGCCTCGAGTCTTCCTGAGTCAAACGCTCCAGCATCAGAGAAACTCCATCTTGCCAACCCAGGAGCCCCACACTTACACACTCATCTAATAAAATCCCAGCTCTGGAGTCAGAGCAAATGGGACAAGAATCAGTCTTTGATTTTCCCACAAAGTCTCACGGAAGCAAACTCGACTCTCGACAGTGACTCACTGTGACTTTGTTTCTCACCCTGATGGCTTCCGAGTTAATTTTCCAGAGATACCCATTTTAGTCAATTCTGGGAGCTGTAGAGGAAAAATGTTAGAAATATCAAAACAACCACGTGCTGCGGCATTTAGCACTTTGTAGAACAATTTAAATTTAGTGCATGCAGACCACTTTCTATTGATTAATTTAGAAGATTTTGCTTTAGCAGGCTGAGCTGGCTGCTTTTCACTGCCAAACTAAATACTCCACTCTAAAATACACCCCTGCGTCCTCATGTGATTTCTCCTTTTAGACTAGGAATGTAATGTTGACATAAATGTCAAATAAAATTAATGAGAGAATGGGCACTCAAATGGTCCTCCTGCAAAGGGAATGTGTTAGACGGGGACCTCTGAGCCCAAATGTATCTATAATTATGTAACACTCATATGAGGAAAAGAATCTGAATGTTAAGCTTTGGCAAATTCATCACCTTTGTCAGAAATGCTGGTACCTACAAAAAACAGGTTGCAAATAAATTAAGCTGAAAATACCATCAGATTAAAAGTCTGTCACAGCAAGCTACTGCAGAATCGAGAGGATGGCCCATCTGCCGGGTACTGAGCCCTTCCTTATCTCTACAGAAGTCAGCTCAGATGTCAGTCTGCACCCTTCCTGGACTGGTAAATGGACCTCCTCCTGCCCAACCCAGCTCCTTCCCTCCCCGCCCCTACCCCTCCCAACCGGCCTCTTAGGAAAAGTAAAAATGGCAGTTAGAGTAATAACAGGTATTTTCACTCCATAGTCAAGGCATTGGATCCTAGCAGAGCAGCTGCTTGCCTTCGCGCGCTGCTATAACTACTTGCCTTTTATTTGTAGTCTGGAAAATCTTCCCCAAGTATAGTAGCATCACAGACAATCACTCTCATCACTGAAAAGAGCCGTGTGCTGAGGGAGAAAAGCAGCACGTCTGTCTGGTCGGTGTAAAAGGCTTGGAGTAAAATCTCCTATAAACACAGGGAAGCCTCCATTTACCCCCACACCGAGGAGAGCGGACAGAAAACCTGCAAATGTCCAGGACTCCTGAGGAAGCCTGGGGAAAGGCTTCCCGAGGAAACACGAACTGTATTCTTTTCATACTTCTGAATGAGATCCTGAGGACTAACCTGTACTCACCACATTTCCTTTCTTCATTTTGTTTTTTTGGACAGTGATCTCAAACACAATCACACAGTTCTGAAAATCCATGATGTTTTCCCTAAATAGAATTACAAGGATAGGTTTCTATTTCTTTCCAGTGACCTGGTTACCTTCATCTCCCACAAACCCCCCTCTCCCTCCCAAGGACCACCACACTGGTCTTGAAGGCGCTCAGAATGGTCCCTCCCATGGTGGGTGTCGTGGAGAAATCAAACAGAATCCACAAATTCCTTCTGATGATCACACATCTTTTAACAGTTCACACAATCCATATGGGGGGGTAGATCATGAGGAATTTCTAATTAAATTACAGCAAGGCAAGGAGAAACCATTTCACTCGCAGCTTGAAACACACTCTCCTCTGGTTACCATGAGGCAGCCCTCGCTCAGGACCATATGGAAATGTCTTTCGAGGACTCACAGAACATTCTCCATCTTCGTCTTCTGGAGGCTACTTATTCTTAATGAACAAATATAGGAATTTTTCTGAGGGGGACTCCGACTACCAAAATAACTACTTCGTAATTCATATGTACAATCACAATGGTGATTAATAAAAACCTGAAACATTTCCTAAAAGCCTAAAGCATTAATTACTCCGTTAGATGTCAGGACTATGAAAACCTAGGACAGCAGGTTACACAGGCAAATTAAGTCACGTGAACTTCCAGTGGAAAAAGAGAAAGCTCTCCATGGTCGTAGCTCTGCGGGCTGGTAAATGTGTGCTTTCGAGGAAGGGTCACCGGCCATGGCTTTTCGAGGGCTCTATATTTCAACCTTGAAAGACATATAAAAGAGGAGAAAATGCCATTGCAAATTGAATTTACACCAGGGTGAAAGGTAATGTTATATCTTTGAAAGCTCTGAAAGGAGTGAATGATACAATTTGGATTAGAGCGGAGACTAACACTCTGTGTCTACGATGCATCCCGAGCTGGCCGGCCAGTGCCCCAGCGGCTTCCGTTAGGCCCCACGCCCAGTTCCCCTGCACTGCACGGAGAACGCCTTCCGGGGAGTTTCGCTGTTCACCTTTCTAGATCCGATGTCTAAAGTCTGGCACTCTGGGCTCTTTGGGGGCCTTTCTCTTGTCCAGCCCCCTCTTGGATGATCTTAGATTTTTAGCAGTGGACATCACGCGAGTGCCAGTGATTTAAACTCAGTAACTCTCCTCCACGCCTTGCCGGACACAGCCAGCTGCCTTCATGACATACGCAATGGGCAACTCAAACTCAGATGTCCAGCTTGGGCCCCGATGACCTTCACCTCACCCTGGATCTGTTCCCCCAAGTCTTTCCAACCTCAGGAGATAATACCACCTTACAAAATCTCACACCCCCCCAACCTACCCTTTCTCTCACTCTCCACTTCCGATGCGTTAACAAGACCTGCGGGCTCGATTTTCAAATCACATTCTGGATCGTCCTACTGTATACTGTCCTGCTTCCCTGCTCCGCCAGAAGCCCCCGGTCTCCCGCACACACACAACCCCTTACTGGTCTCGCCATTTCACACTCCCTACCACAGCCAGAATGTTCTTAAAAAATAAAAATACGACCCCAAAATTCCTCTGCTTCAAATCCTCTAGTGGTTTCCCGTTTCACCTGCAGTGAAACCCCCACTTCCCTTGTCTATAAGAGGTGGAGTGACGGGGACTCTGTCGATTCATCTTCTAGTTCCTGGACGCAACTCACCCACCTCCCATCGCACTGGTTCTGCCTCCTCCCCCTCAGGCATGCAGCCTGGTCTCACCATGGGATTTTGCATGTGACTGGCCTTCTGCTGGCCCCTTATGTCCATGATGTCCTCGTCTGGCCATTTTTATCAAAGTGCTCTCACTGTCATTTTGCTATAATTTGCCCTGTATGGTTATTTCATAACTATTTCTTGTTTTGTTGATTATTTCTTTGCTCCCATCAAATAATAGCGAGAACTCCAACCATTTTTCTCATTGTTGCAGAATATACACCCAACAGGATTTACTCAATGCACAAATGAACACAATTCCTTCTATTTTTAATTTAAAAATTTTTTTCTGAGATAGGGTCTCATTTTGCAGTTCAGGCTGGTCATGAGCTCAGCCTCGAACTCAGCAATCTTCCTGTCTCTGCCTCCCGAGGGCTGGGATTACAGGTGAGAGCTACCATACCCAACACTGTGGTTTGTGGTACTGGCTGCTGATGGGCGTGAGTCTCCACTCCTGGCTTTGTTTTATGTGGTTACCAGGGATCTAACTTCAGACCAGAGCCACTGAGCTAAATCCCTGGCCCCATTTTTTCTTAAGTTTTTGAAATAGATTATTCTATTTCAACAAAGAAAAAATGAGAATCACAGGGTAGGCATGTGGTCATCCACGTAATTGGAGGCAAAGCTGGAAGTTCAACCTTAAACTGACTCCAACATCCATATTTCCAGGCATCAGCTGGTATTTCCAGAGAAGGTTAGAAAACCAATCAGGGATAAGAACTCTACGTTTAAAGTTTTCCAGTAACAAATCATTTTGTTTAAGGACTTATATTAAGATTCTGAATTTCTTCTCTGATCACAATGTCCTCATCTACTAAATGGGTGGACACAAGGAGCTTCTAATAGAGATGTTAGAAGGAATGGTTCCCTTTCACATTCCAAAGTGTTTTGTGAATTCTCTGGTGGGTTTGCAAGGATTGCTGTGCTCGGTAGTTCTAACCCAAAATACCTTTAACACCCAAAGGAAAGCAGCAGGCAGGGATCTCAAACTAGGAGACTATAAAAATACAGGCCATATAAAAGCACCATAAAAATGTTTTAATTGTTTAAAAGCAAAAGTACTGACTGGGGCTATGGCTGCATGGTAGAGCACTTAGCTACCCTGTGTGAGGCTCAGGTTTGATCCCAGCACCAAAATAAACAAAAACACTAAAAGAGCTAAGGATTGTCCACCTATGTCAGTCAACCCCCACTTGTATGTTTGAGTCTTTTTCCAAACCTGATCACTCCAGAATGGAGACAGGTCTCCTCCAAATATGTGCTCCCCGAGGATGCTGGCCTGGTTTTATTTCTAGTAGGAATCCACTTGCTCCATAATTGGTGCAAGTTGACTGAAAGGGACATGATATTACTTTATTTCTTCTAAATCAAATTAAATCTAGATCCAAAGGCCTCACTTAATGGAAATTTAATTTCAATTATATTTTTAGGGACCTTTTACCCTCTGTAGTGTCAGTGAAGCATGCTGGGGTCTTCCATGGCATCCAGAAACCAGGAGAAAGTCTGTTTTCGGTTCTCGGGACCCCTGACATGATGTCCCTTGTCCAACTTATCACTATACCTGCTGCAAACAGGGGACAGAAGTTTGTGATTGTGACCCTCAAGGCCACGGTGACTGATACGAAGTCCCTCCCACAGCTGCATGCCGCCCCACCCCAGGGTTTAGCCGGGGGTGCATCTACAGGACAACCAGCGAGGGTCTGTGCCAGTCCAGGGATTCCCCTGCACACCCATCCCCCACCATTGCATTGGAGAAGTCCACCGTGAGCCCCTCAAAATCTGCCATCCTTCATACGGAGCCCTTGATACCTTCCCTTCCAGCATCTGCCTGTCTTGTGTCCTTGACTTTCACAGAGTCTCCTAGTCAAAGTGCAGGGACAGATTCTAGGCACCTAATCTCAAGGTTCAGTCCCAGGACACAGAGACATTGTAACAATCCTCTGAGGCAAAACCACAAACAAGGCATTGTTCTCTCTGAAGGAGAGAAAGAAAATTAATTCTGTCATATCTTCTGCCACAGTGAGAACAAGACACACATGAATGTGCCCAACAAGTATCACACCATATGTTCTTCGTGTTTCCACTTCAATCATCTTAACACAAACTGTAAGGCTCCCAAGGTCCTCCTTCGGTAGGAGGGATCTAACTCATTTCCATCGCTGCTCTCGTTCCAAGTGTCTCTGCATTTTCAGTTGCCCATCCCATATGTCTACCAGGCAATGCACGTTGGAATGAAACTCCCCAGGCCTTCCCACCATGTTCTGTATTACAATCAATGGCCAGGCATGTTGGACACACAGTCAGCAAGCGATGAATTAGTATAAGAGTAAATAAACAGCTTCTTAGAGACTATAGACACTTTGGTCTAACCACGAAGACCTTAGGAGAATTCCCTCCAACATCAACTTTTTAAGACAGCTTTATTAGAATCAATTCAGCATGTTTAAAGAGTAAAGTTTGATAAGTATTAACATATATTCATACTCATACTTGTGACACTATCATGATGCTTATCATCTCCAAAAGTCTCCTCCTGTCCCCGTTAGCACATTCCTGATGGGGTTATAATTTGTATGTGCAGGGGACAGTCATGTTTATACCATCGGTGGTTCCAGCCAGTAGGAACGTGGTCAACCTACCCCTGCCATTTCCACTTTTCTGCTTTCTGTCCCTACAGATTCCCTTGAACTTTCTATATTGTATGTATTTGTAAACACACAGCTATATAGCCTTTTCAGGTCGGTCTTTTTTATTACCATAATTTTTTCTCTCTTTTTTTCTATTGTCTGTCTTTTATTTTGTACATTACTTCTTGGGTTTTTCATATAAGAGATACCATTCAATATATCAGCTTGTGTGTCTAATTTACTTCACAGAACGTTATGGTCTCGAAATCTATTTTCCTGCAAATAACTCAAGTTTATCCTTCGTTATAACTGAGTAGTGCTCCATGGTGTATGAGTACCACATTTTCTTCATCCATTGATCTACAGATGGATATATAGAGCTCACTCCTGTGAACTGTGCTTCTATAAACATGAGTATGCACGTATCCCCGTAGTATGGTAACCAACTCTTTCAGAAAGATAATTAGAAGAGAACAGCTATGTGTAATGGAAGTTCTATTTTTAGCTTTTTTGAGAAATCGCTATACTGATTTTCATAGTGGTTGTACAATTTGTGCTCCCAAAAACAATGACCAGGGATTCATGTCCTCCTCTAGCCTCTCCAAAGTCAGATTTCTTTCACTCAATAGAAATACTCTGAGATTCTTCCTTTTGTCACGAGTATCAATAGTCCTTTCATTGGATTGCAAATAGTGTTCCATAGTAGGGATCTACAACATTTTCTTTTTCTATGATGAGCCTTTCCAGTTCAAGGATGCCCTAAATAAAGCTGATATGAAAATATTTATGAGATGAGAAGATTCACTCCTGCAGAGATGACACCTGCAGAGAGAAGCAAAGCCCCTGGGACAGAAGTGTGAAGATACTGGCTCACACCCAGGATCACGGGCCCTACTGAAGCACACGGCCTCCAATAAGCCCTTCGATATTTTACACTTTCAAGTGAATGGAGACCCAACGATCACCAGAGATCTGAGGAAAATCTCCACTGTGAAAATGGAGACACCCAAAGCAGAAAAAACAAACAGGAAAACTCTCAGGAAAGAGAAACAATGCAGGAGACAGAAGATAATACCAAAGCTTCTATACTCTAAGAGAAGGAATTATTTTTCTTAAGTGACAAATGTGGGGATGCACATCTGTGATCCCAGCACTGAGGGAGCCAGAGACAAGGAATCACAAGATCCCTGTCTGGGCAATTTAATGAGAACTTTTCTCCAAATAAAAAGTAAAAAGACCTGGTAGTGTAGCTCAGTGGTACAGTGTATCCTTAGGCTTAACCCCTAGTATTACAAGGAAAAAAGAAGGAAGGAAGAGAAGAAAAGAATATGATTTTATGGGAAAATTTTGGGGAGACACTTAAAAGTTCTTGGAAATAAAGAATACGGAGGACGAAATAAAGAATTCAATAAATGAAGGAAATAATTCAGAAAATAAGACAAAGGGATGGGCAAGAAAAACGAAAAAAAGAAAATGAAAGGGTCTACCCAACATTCAACTAATAGGTTTTCTAAGAGAAAATAGTGAGCAGAAAATAATTAAATAGAGTCGAGTGTGGAGATGCACACCTGTAATCTCACTCTAGGAGGCAAAGGAAGGAGACTGAGACGCTCATGCCCTGCCTGGGCAATTTGGCAAGACCCAGTCTCAAAACAAAACCAATGTAGGACCGGGGATTTAGCCCAGTGGTTCCGGCACCTGCCTTGCAAGTGCAAGGAGCGGGTTCGATCCCCAGTAACCACATACAACAATGCCAGCAATGGTGACTCTTGCTCACCAGCAATCAGAACCACATACCACAGTGCCGAGTGTGGTAGCCTACACCTATAATCTCAGAAGTTAGGAGGCAGAGGCAGGAGGATTGCTGAGCTCAAGGCTGAGTTCAGGACCAGCCTGAACTACAAAGCGAGACCCTGTCTCAAACAAAACAAAACAAAACAATGTAAAAAGGGTGGAGATGTAGCTCAATGTGAAGGCCCATAGGTTCAATCCTTAATATCACAAAAGAAAAAACTACTACACAAAGTCAAACAAACATACAACCAAAACAAAATCCCAAGGTTCACAAGAACCTTCCCTAGGAGAGTGGCATAAGCCTTCCAATCACAAGATTTTATTCAATCCACAGCGCACTTCTTTATAAAGACATACAAAGGGTGTAGTATCGTGCAGTTTCACACTGGGGATAAAATTAAAACTTGAAAGCTTCCAGAGGGAAAAAGATCTCTCACATAGGAAGATGAACACTCAGGACTTCTCAGCTGCGGTAACAGAAGCTACAAATCGAGTGCTGCCTTCCAAACACTGAGGGAAACTCATTTTCAACCCATTATTAGTATCTAACCAAACCACAGACTAGAAGGAAGAAAATGATTAAAGATATCTTCAGAGATTAAGTTCTTGGAAAATTTACCTCCTATGTTTACTCATGTGAACATGTCTCCCGCCAGACTACAGCTTCACTATGATGTAGTAATCTATTACTGGATTCACAAAGCCAGTATTTTGGTTAGGATTTTAAAATTTATAGCCATGAGTGAAAGTGATCGGAGTTTTCCTTTTTTATAATTTTTTTGTCAGGTTTTAGTATAAAAATTCTGCTGGCTTTTAAAAACAAGTTGGGAATATTCCTACTTTTTCCAATTCTCTGGAAGAGTCTGTGGAAAATATGTGTTATTTCTTTCTTAAATATTTGGTGAATTGAACAGTAAAACCATCTGGGTGAAGTTTTCCTTCTGGGAAAGTTTTAAATTACATATTCATATGTGTAGATATAGAGCTACTGAGACTGTTACTTTTCTTGTGCCAGTTTGGATAAATACAGAAATTATTTTACTTCATTATTTATTTATTTGTGTAGTTATTGGTTTTTTGAGACATGGTCTCATGGTGGAGTTCAGGCTGGCCTTGAACTCACTATGTATCCCAGGATGGTCTTGAAAGTCCTCTTGCCTCTGCCTCCTAAGTGCTAGAATTACAGGCCTATGGCACCACATGGCCATTTTTAAAAAGTCATACATTTCTTCTAAAATTCCACATATATCGTGAGGAGGTTATTCATAATATTCCCCTACTGTCTTGGAAATATAATTATGCCCCTTTAGCATTCATGACATTACGTGAGCTTTTCTTTAAAGCTCTTTCTCTTTTCACAAGAGTTTATAGGTTTTACTATTCCTTTAGCTCTAATGATCATGTTTGTTTTCTATTGTCTTTATTGCTTTTCTTCTGTCTTTTAAAAAATTTAGTTGTTCTGTTTCTAACTTATTGAAATTAATGTTGAATATATTTAAGTCTTTTTGGGCCGGGGATGTATCTCAGTGGTTCCGGCACCTGTCTTGCATGTGCAAGGACCTGGGTTCGATCCCCAGTTAACCACATACAATACCGGGTGTGAAGACTCATACCCAGCAGCAACCAGTACCATATACCACAGTGTTGGACGTGGTGGCTCACTCCCGTAATCCCAGCACTTGGGAGGCAGAGGCAGGAGGACTGCTGTGATGTGAGTTGGAGGCTGAGTTCAGGGCCAGCCTGAACTACAAAAAAAGCGAGACCCTGTCTCAAAAAAAAAAAAAAAAAGAAAATATTTAAGTCTTTTAAAAAATGTATCTCAAGCTTTATGATGTTTCTTATGCTAATATATTTATATTTTGTGATTTGTAGTTCAGGATGGCCCTGAACTCACTATGTAGCTCAAGTGAGCCTCGAACTCACAGAAATCCTCCTGCCTCTGCCTCCCGAGTGCTGGGATTATAGGCATGAAACACCACACTCAGCGTTGTGGTATGTGGTACTGGGGATCGAACATCGGACTTTGTGCTTACAAGATAGGCACCAGAACCACTGAGCTAAACCCATGACCCCTCTAAATATTTTCTAATTCTCATTGCTAGTTTTTCCTTGATGTATCATTGATTAATATCTAAACACAGAGATTTTTCAGTTATCTTTTTTGTTATTGATTGCCAGCTTAAGGTCACTGTGGTCAGAAAATAGATTCTATGATTTCAATCCTTAGAACTGTCTTACAAATTTCTTTAATGGCCCAGCATACAAAAAACATTGGAAAATCTTTACACCTTGAGATCATAATGTTAAGTGAAATAAATCAGACACATGGTTTAAATATCACATTGTTTCTCTTATATGATAAATCCAAAATATAAATAAAGAGCAAAATAAAAGATAGATAATGGGAAATAAAGGATAGCTCTTACGCGAAAAAGAAAGGGACCAAAGGATGGAGGGTGGGTGGTGCAAGTGGAGGTGAGGAGATGAAAAGAGAATTAAGCTGTGTTACCTACATGTACCAACTCCACACAAATCCGGACTGACAAAACTAAACGCTGAAGAAGAAAAGAAAGAAAAAAATGTGCATTCTAGATTTGTGCAGTGGAAGGTTCTGTAATTAATGACTGCTAACTAACTTTTAACTACTTCCTTACTGACTTCTGTATCTGCTAGCTGTATCAATTGCTAACAGGGATGTTCTAGGGCCAGGGATTTAGCTCAGTGGTTCCGGCGCCTGTCTTGCAAGCGAAAGGATCCAGGTTCGATCCCCGGTAACCACATAACAACACTGGGCGTGGAGACTCACCCCAGCAGCAACCAGCACCACATACCGCAGTGTTGGGCGTGGTGGCTCACGCCTGTCATCCCAGCACTCGGGAGGCAGAGGCAGGAGGATTGCTATGATGTGAGTTTGAGGATGAGCTCAGGGCCAGCCTGAACTACTACTAAGTGAGACTCTGTCTCAAAAAACCTAAAAAAAAAAAAAAAAAAGGATGTTCTAAAACTCTTATGTGGATACATCTAATTCTCCCTATGTCTGATAGTATAAGTCAAATAAATGAATTGAATCTTTTTCATTATGAAATGGTTCCCAGTATTTCTAACATCATTTTTTCCCTTTGAGTCAGTTTCATACCAATTTAACTGTACAATCTTGATGAATATTATTACAACCCTTCCATATCTTTTTTAATTTTGTTTTTAAGTTTTTTGAGACAGGGTCATGCTTTGTAGTTCAGGCTGGTCCTGAACTCTGTCTCAAACTCAACAATCCTCTTGCCTCTGCCTCCCCAGTGCTGGGATGACAATAAGCTACCTCATCCAGTTACCTACTAATACTTAAATTAGTTCTCATTTTCTGTACAAGGATCTTAAAACAATTTACCTTCATTAACCTTTTCAGACTTATGCTCTTCCTTGATTATCTATTTTATTGTCTATATATTTTAAATTGCACAGAACAGAATTGTTACTTTATGCAAGTGATTTTCATGTATACTTAACCATGTATTCTTTCTACTACTTTTCATTCCATTTTGAATCTCTGGGCTTTGGTCTGGGGTAATTTTCCTTTGACCCAATCATATCTGCTAGTGAGTATTTTCTTTACCTCAGCTCATCTCATGGTAATTTTTAAAAATAACTTTGATTTTTGATTTTTGAGGAATCTTTCTGGTCGATACAGATTTCACAGTGAACAGGTTTGAGTTTTAGTTGTTTTTTTTTTTTTCCCCTACAATTGAAGACAGCATTCCATTTCTTTCTGATTTCTACTGCTTCTGTTGTAAGAGTTAGTTTTCAATCTTATTGTTCCTTTAAGAACAAATATTCCACTAACCCTAACTTTAACTGCTTTTCTGTGTTTTTGCATTCAGAAATTTTTCTATGTTCAAGTTTTTTTGTACTTAGAACAAGTGATATTCTAGGGATGCCCCGTGCTATCATTTTATGTCATTTGTTAGTGTGGAAATATTCTTAGTTGTCATTTTTTCCAGTGATTTCTTCTGTCTCATTTTCTCATACTGAATATACAACTATACATATATATTGGGCCTTTCCACTATATTTCATGTTTCACAGTCTTGCATTTATTTTCCATCCTTTTGCAACATCATCATGTTTTATCATCACCATCATCATCATCATCATCATCATCATCATCATTTGGGACCTAGAGACCGAAACAGAGGCCTCACCTATCTGTACCATGACCTTATCCTTCATATTTGCTGTTTCCTTCTCTGTCTTCTAATTCACTTACTTTCTTCAAAAGTATCTACTCTTCTGAACTCATCCATCTGGTGCTTGTTTTTCACAGTATCAGGGATGAACTCCTACCCTTGCCTTTGGAAGGCAAGGGGCAGCATCACTGAGCTAAATCCCTGCCCCTCCACCTGGCTTTTTAAACAGCTTTGTCAAGATGCTAATTTATATAGCATCAAAGTCACCCTATAACTCTACATGCAGTGGTTTCAATAATTAATTTGATTGTGTAATCATAAAGCATTAGAGCATTTGAATCATTCCAAAAAAGTTAATTTGTTTAGGTTTCAACTGCAATAAGTGAGTTATTCAGTTCTAGAAGGTCCATTTGATTCCTATTTATAATTTTCAGTTCTCTGGTAAATTTTTCAATCTCTTCTTTTAATTCTTCAACCACACTGATATTAAGAAATGAACTCCAAAGCTAGGCTCATCTCTCTGGTCTTTCAGTCACTATCTCTGTAGCCCCAATCTTGTTTCTGCCGTTTCTCATTGCATTGATAGATCATCAATGCTTCCAAATTGATTTTTTTTCTTGTAATTTTGAGTAGTGGAAATAAACTCAACAGAAGAGATGATCAGAACAAATCTGTTGACCGGTAGCTGGAGATACTGACTGCTGTTATAAGTTAGCTGTCTGTAATTTATCAGATAAATGATGCTTTTGAAAAAGAAAGTAAGGCACTGTTTGTGTTTGCAAGGGGGCAGTGGGCCTAAACCAAAACTACCAGCAAACAAACCAGATACACGGCTACTTCAATAACAATACAGGAAGTTCTAGATTGAAAAATACACAACTTACAAATCATATTGGCCATATGAAATATATGGAAGTTGTGTCCTCTCCTCTTGTGGTGACTATTTGATAGTGAAGAAATGAACTCTGGCTCACTGGACAAGAGGCCATTCACAGCTCTCTACATGAGCAAGAGAAATTAGCTACAAGACCGAGCTTGCCAGTTCCTGGGCCTTATAACTCATTATTATTGTCCTTGACTGAATTTGATGCCTTGGTTCAGTCTTGGAAACTTTTTCAAATAAAAGTATATTTTTTTTCCCCAAAAAATAAACAGAGAACTTTTAAAATGGAGAAGAAAGTGAACACAATTTGAAAGATAAGCCCTGGGCTTCGTTCCCTTCTATTTTATTAGAAATGCTATATCTTGCTCTCATCTGCCTTAAATTCTATCCTCTCCATTTTCTATGAAAGAAACAACATAATAAGTGAAGAACTTTCCAGAGACTAGATTTGCCTCCTGGATCTTCTAACTTGAGTGCCGCTGGACTGGAGCGCGGTTCTCTGACCAGCGTCACAGCTAAGCCCGAGGAAAGGCTCAATCAAACAGCCAGGCTCAATGTCTAATTATAGCCTCACTACATCTTGTGTTTTGCAGCCTGTCCCTTCCTGGAATTTTGATGATGCTCTTCAGGATATCACTTCCTATTCTTAATCTGCATATTTTACATGACTTGATTCAAAACAATGTTTTGGATACAAACAGTCCAACATTTTTCCAAAACACAAGCTTTACTGGCACATAAAGTAATTTGCCACATGCATTGTGTTTACCTCCTAGCAGGTGGATAATAGATTAGAGTTACTAAGATATCAGGGTATTTTCCTATCTATAGTACATTGCAGTAGAGAAAGAAAACTACAAGGTGAAAACAAAGTATGAGTCCAGCAATTTCACTTAGGCCCATATGTCATTGTCATTTACTAAGCAACTGAAAATAAAAATGAAGCATTGGAAACATAGAGCCTAGCAACAAAATAATCAGTTAAACTCAAGCACAGGGTACTACTGAGGCCAATAACCTAGGGTCCTGTTGAGCCAAGATTTTCTATGGCTCAAGGAAATATTCATTCTAGCTAAACTCCTCTGTTCATTGATTTGCTAGACACTGGCCTGGAGAGAGGCCTGCTTTGCTTATGCAAAGACTAAATTAAAAGGAAAAGGAGTAGAAGGTCTCTGCGAAAGGACTCAAACTACCACCAAGCCATTTTCTTTACATCATACCATTAACCTAGAGTCTCATCACTACTCTTTCGATCAAAGTCAATTGTAAATCTCTCTCTTCATTCAGAGCGGGTTGTCTACACTTGCTCACCTAAACCTCTCTAGAGCGGGGTCTTACTGCATTGCCCACCCACAAAACAACGCTAGCACTCTGTGGACCTCCACAAAAAATACAATGACTGGTATGAATACTTCAGAGAATGCAGAAAGGGCTCATTTCAACACAACAATTTTGAAGAAACCACAGAGACAGATTAATCGGATCCCTCACGGGAATGCCACTATGGCTTATAAGGTTTTCATTAAACTTCAGAGATGTGACAGTTTCTCCAAATTTTTATTTTAGCAAATTTGAAACCCCAGTAAAGTTGAAGGGATAACACAATAAATAAGTTCCAGGCGGTCCCACGGGATCCCTAAGCATGTTAGCAGGCATCTCTGCAGAACAAGAATATTCAGTCGTTTAGTTTTTAGGCCCATGCTACTTGTTCAAAACAGTGGCTGAGGACAGTTTCAAAAGTCCAGCACAAAATTCACAATTCCTAGGGAAATATAGCTGGTGCTTTAGACTGCACACAGATGAAATAATTCAGGATAAATAAATCCTAAACTTGTAGGTGCAGATTGTAAGTGAAACACATCCTCGGAGAAGTGAGAAACCAGATTGGGCTGAAGTTCCAGAAAGAAAATATGTACACAACCGGCTACTTATCAAATGTGTTTCTTCTTCTCCCAAACACATATCTGGACTGTGTTCTCCAAAGCCCCCTCTGCAAGTCACGTGTGGCCGTCATCCCGAGTGCCAGCTACTGGAATAGAAGAAGGAGATGTGCTGCACCTAGGCCTGGTCAGTAGAGACCAGTCACCCAAAGTCACCACGTCCTGTCCCCCTCCTGATGGTGTGATTTTAGGAGCCACAGGTTAACCATGTTGGGTCCCTCACCTGGAAAGTGTTTGGTGCACCGAACCATCACGTGAATGAGAGGTATCTAGTAATCAGGTCACCCGTTCCAGATATGTCAGAAATGAACCTGTTCTTCTGACTCATTGCACTGTTTTGCATTTGGTAAAGCAGCTAGTGTTATCTCAACGCTAATATAAGCTAGGTCTTCATAGAAAGCTGCATATGTGTGGAAGGCAGTGATATTTTAAGAATAACGATTGCTCCTTCCTTATTGCTTTTTGCACACAGGATGTCTATGCTAGTGGGCCAAAAGTATTTATGTGTTTGGGGGACCATGAAGATTATTGAGGAAGGAATACAAAGAAGAAATATAGAAGTCCCTTTTCTCAATCTTGCCACTGAAAACAACCAAAAATGTTGGGCAAAATATTTCTTCAAAAATAACTTGAAATGTATTCATGAGCCATCAAGGAAACAAGACTATTCAGAAGGGGACATTTATATCAGTTTTCACCTCTAAGGCATGTAACAAAATGAGAAAACCTGAGCATCTGTTATTACAACGAAACAGGGGACAGGGCCAGCAGATAAAACTGGTGACGCTAACGAATCCAGGGTCCACAAAAGGACAGAGCACCCTAGGAGGCAACCAGTTAACAGGAGAGGACTCCAAAGACTATCAAAATGGTTCCTTCAAAAACCAGTGATAACTGGAAGGGGGTAAGATTTAACTACAAATTTACAACCACAAGACGTCCTCACGTGGGTCTGAGGATGAACTGATGACCTATTCGGTCCCCCAAACCTCAAGATGAGAATCTAAATCCTTGCTTTGCAGATTAGTAATGACCGCAGGAGGGCGGCAAGGACAAATGTGAACTACAGAGAAACACACTTTCAACCTACACTCAGGGAATTCCACTGAGAAGTCTCCAAAAGTTAAGATAAGGTAAACTAAAGCCAAATAAGATGCACATGTATGTACACAAGAAAAAAATTACCAGGAACAACAATACATAGCAGAACTGGACCCACTAACTGTTTAAAATTATCAGACATTGACTGTAAAATAAATGCTGAAATAAATAATGGGAAGGACAAGTAAGATCAAAAGCAAAGAAGATTAGATAGGTTAGGTATAGGAAACTAGAAGAGAAGACTGTAACACATAGACATACAGAGACACAGAAAATAGGGTAAAACACACAGAAAACATGGACAGAATGGAATTGCATTCTGAGACTTCTCCAGAACCAATAATAATGTCAATCCACAAATTCAGTCACCAAATCCTAAGAAAATAAACACATTAAAAGGGGAGGAGGGAGAAGAGAAGGGGGCAGTAGAATTAAGATGTGTTAAAACTGTACCAATTCCATACAGAGAATGTAATTACTATGTCCTCCAAATAGTACAAACGTACTATTAAAATTTTTATAATTTAAAAAAGTCAAATTCACATGATATTTTAATATCAAATAAAGAGAATATCTTAAAAACACACTATACTCTTGGAGAAGGAATATATTCCATACAAATGGCAATTAGACTTAACAAAGATTTCTTAGAAGCCAGATAATAATTAAATAAGTATCTTTAATAGGTTTGAGAGAGAAAAGTGTTAAATTTTGTATCTAGCAAAAATATATTTTATATCTAGCAAGATGCTGTTTTTATAAAGAATAAAAGGAAAATATGTTTTCCAACAAACAGTGACTGAGTTTTTTTTTATCCATACATCCTTGCTAAAAGAAATCGAAGAAGTTTTGCCAGGAGGAAGGAACTACTGGAATATAGTACCTAAACAGGTAAATCTGAACAAATACTTCCAGTTTAAAGTGAAAATGACAATGTCTAATATCTTAACAGATAAAAAGAAAACAGTTAAAATGTGACCTAATTGAGAGAAATATTGGAGTTAGATGAGATAAGGTCTGCAGAATTGGAGGGGAAATGTACGGAATTACCTTTAACCATTGATAACTATGCATGCTAAAAGCTCTAGAAGTTCACGGAAAGAATTACACTGAAGTATAAAACTTCCAAACTACTACAGAAAAAAAATAAGATAATAAAAAGAAAACAATAAATGAAAAGAAACATGGAAGAAGTAGGAATAGAAAGGATAAAATAAGTTAAAGAAATAAATTGGAGCAGGCCATAGTGGCACATACCTAGGATCTCAGCACCCCAAAAGGCTGAGGCAGGAGAACCCTAAATTGGAGCCCAGGCTGGGGGTAACTAAGTTGCCTAGCAAGACCCTGTCTCAAATTAAAAATTAATAAAAGAGCTGGGGTGTAGCTCAGTGCAAAGACCTTGGGTTCAATCTTTAGTCCTAGAAAAAAAGAAATGAAGAAGGAAAAGGTAATGATGATAGAGAAGGAGGAGAAAGAGGAAGAAAAGAAATTAGAATATATTGGCAATTATAATAAATATAAATCTCTTACACATCTCAGTTAAAGGACAGCTATTTAAAAAATGCGTAAGAATAATATCCTGTTCTATGTCACATATAAAAGATACATATTGATTATGATACAAAAAGTCTTAAAAACAAAGCATGGAAAAACATGTATTGGCAAAAAATAATCAAAGGAAAGCTGCTTGTATCCTACTGCTACTTAACATTGTTACATTCACATCAAAGAAAGCATAGCTGAAAACAGAAGCTGCGGAAGTTAGAGTATACTTCTTCTAGAGAAGAGTCCATCCCCACGGACGCAGAATTCTAAACAAGCATATACAAAATGTATAAAGAAAAAGTAACACTTGGCTTAGAGAGAAATTTTAACATACTTTTCTTAGTAAAATAGAGATCAGGCGAAGAATCAATGCATTAAACAAGATTTGAGCAGTTCTAATAATCTTGACTCAACATAATCAGGATGGCCTGATAAGACTGAAATCTACGACCAAATTGCAATTGTTAAGATTAATAATGAGGATAAAATGAAAAATACCATAAGCTTATAAATGAAGGCAAAGTACCTTTTTGCTTGATTTTCAATACTGGAGACTGAACTCAGGCCTTTCACACTGAATTACATCACCAGCCCTTCTTAAAACTTTTGGGACAAAGTCCCACTGAGTCACTCAATTGCCCGGGTGGGGCTTCACCCTGCAATCTTCCTGCCTCAGCCTTCTGCAATACTGGGATTACAGCTATACTCTGCTATGCCTGGCTAACAAAATGCTTTTACATAATTCACAGGACAAAGAAAAGTAACAAGAGTTACTTAGAAGTAAACAATAATTGAATTGCTAAACAATAAAACTCTGATAGCATTAACTCTGTACTTAGACTCTACTTAACAGCTTACATTCTTATACTAGAAATGAAAATTTCAAAACTAATGAACTAAATTGCCATCTTGGGAAATTAGATACATAATCAAATAATAAACACAAAGAATAAAAGAATAAAGACATGGGCAAAAATCAAACAAAAAGATAGACCATAGAAAAGATCTATAAAACTAAAAGTTTTCTGGAAAAGGTAAACTACAGTAACTATCAGTATCTATCAGTATCTGGGGATACTGATAAAGACAAAAATCAGCAAGCATGTAAGTAATATTAAGCACGGAAAACAAATTAAAATAACAAAGATCAATAATGAGACTACTATTACAAAGTATTAAAAAGCAAGATGAAATAAACTCTTAGAAATGTGTAAATTGCTAAATGGATTCAAGACCAAAGAGATCACCAAAATAGTCTTACTATAAAAAACCTAAATTAGCAGTTCAATTTTAGGAAGTCTTCCTAAAAGAAAACACCAGTCCTGGATAAACATTCTGAGGAATTCATAACTCTAATCTTATGCAAACACTTTCAAAACTTTTTTTTTTAAAGGATACTGGCTTATTTTAGATTTTGGAAAATGCTCATACCAAAATTCGGTAAGAGGAAAAGTATAGAACTTCTTAACCATGAATACAGAAGTAAAAATCCTAAAAATGATTGTCAAAACAAATTTAGTAAGGCATGCAAAAGCTAGTATTGTAAAGCTAAGTTAATTTATTTCAGAAACACAAGGTCAGCTTAATATTTTAATGTAATTCACAGCATTAAAAGAGAAAGTCCTATCAATGGTTCTATAAATGCAGAAAAATAAGATTGAGAAAATAGCATCTAGAATCTGAGACAGGGAAAAAATAACTTATTGAACTTTGCAAAGGGCCTCCACAAAACACCCTCATCACATCATAGTTGGGGGTGAATGAGAACATGTCTTATATGAACAGAAAAAAGACAAAGGAATTAGCAATCACTGCCTCTGATCACTAATGTTTTGGGGGGTGCGTGCAGGAAGGAAAGGAAAAGAACTAGTAGATGTAAGGACTGGCAAATAACACAGATGTCACTATTTACAAATGATGTCATTGAGTACCTATGTAAAAAATACTAAAGAATTTACCATAACAGAACAAGAAACGTACAGCTTCTAGACATAAGAAGAATGGGCAAAATCAATTTCATTTCTTCAACACCTGCATACCCTTTGACATAACAACCACTTCTTTATGTACCTAGCACATGATCGCCAAGAAAAGGATATAAAAATTCATATAGCCTTCTTTCTAAAAATGCAAACTTGTGGGGGAAAACAATATTATACAGCAATAAAAATGAACAAATTATGGCTATCTACAACTAGTGCTTGCTCGAATTCTCAGAAACATGATGGGATGCAGAAAAACAAGAAACAAAAGATGAGAAGCTATGTGCTCATTTCTATATAAAGTTTACACACAGGCCAAACTAGCTCCTGATGCTCAAAATTAGATAAGAGATCTCTCTGCAGACGATAGTGGCTTGGGGTCACAAGGCCGGCTCCGGCACAGCAAATGTCTTATTTACTGATACGGATGCTACTTACGTGGGTATATTCACCTTTAAAATCCATCAAGCTTTAAATTTGTCTTTCTTTTTTGTACGAGGTATGATAAAAACTATAGTGAATATTTAAAATTTAAAAATATATCACAGTAAAAGGCAGGCTACCGTGAATTCCCTCAAGAATACTTGCCCTTTCCTTCAAGGGCACTTACGCATCATTCTCACCACTTTCTGAAGCGATTCTGAACATCGTCCTCGATGCACGACTTTAGATGCACTATTGCGCTGCCTCAATATCCTGAGTTGATTCAAAATGCTCACCTTTCATGGCCATGTTGACTTTGGAAGAGACCAGAAATTGTTTGGTGCCAGATACAATGAATAAAGTGGATGGATATCACACTCACAATGTTTTTTTTTTTTTAGGTTTTTTTGAGACAGGGTCTCGCTTTGTGGTTCAGGCTGGCCCTCAGCTCAGCCTCAAACTTACATCACAGCAATCCTCCTGCCTCTGCCTCCCAAGTGCTGGGATTACAGGCGTGAGCCACCACGCCCGGCACTGTGGTATGTGGTACTGGTTGCTGCTGGGTGTGGGTCTCCACACCCAGTATTGTTATGTGGTTACCGGGGATCGAACCCGGGTCCTTGCGCTTGCAAGACAGGCGCTGGAACCACTGAGCTAACTCCCCGGCCCCACACTCACAATGTTTTTAATCAAACAAAATTTCCATAAATTTTGATCGGCCCACTTACTGTTTAAATTTTTTAAAATTGTTACAGTAAAGACAGTTTGTTTTTCATCTTCCCTGAAAAGTGTGAATTCCCCTCAGTTGACACTTACCCCATAATTTTTGGCAATATGTCTTTTATTGTAATGTTTTTTAAACTACTAATTATATCTTTTAGTCACATTTTATACGTATAATTCAATTAAAAAGTTCAACTGATCAATTAAATATACCTGTCAACACACTGTTATATAGATATCACTACAAGTATATATACACATGTTTATATCTGTATATACATAATATTTATATACCTATTATATATTTATAGTAGATTTGATGTATGTACATGTGTGTGCATGTAATGTATACTAGACATAAAAGTCCAGTCTAGGTGAATCCAAGACTAAAATATGACAGGAAAACAAGCTCTGCACAAATAAAGAAATATTTATGTACACAGTTACCATTTTCTGTCGTTATAACAAAATACTTGAGGCCAGACACATTATAAAGAAAAAAAAAGCCAGTTTAGCTTGCAGCTTTGCAGGCTGAAAGTCTGTGACAGGGCACCCCTTTCCGTTCAGCTCTAGTGAGGGTCGCTCTGCCTACATGACAACAAGGCAGACAGTATTACAACAGAAGCATGAGACAGGAAGAGATCACGTGGATGAGAAGAGAGAGAGTGATCCGGGTGCCAGGCTTGCTCTTGTGCAACAAGTTGCTCTCTCTAGAACCAAGTCGCTCTAGACCATTCACCCCATCCAACGTGATGGCCTCTGTGCCTATTCACCTTCGATGCGACCCCAACTCGTAAGCTTCTGTCATGTCACATGTCACCACACTGGTGAGCACTGAGCTGGGGCAGAGTGAGCAGGGAGGGTGACACAAATTTTCATAAAGCCAATAGGGTGATAAGACCTCATGGTTATATACTATAGTTCACTAATAGGGTTCCAACCAGTGTCTCTGTCATCAACTAAAATTGAATGAAAAAGATCTGAGGGAAGTGTAGCAGAAAGTATTTCCTGTAAAACGTACATTGCAACTCTACATGTTATAGTGTAGAAGCGCTGGTCTCCCCGTCCACACACATGTGTGTGCACATGCTGACTAGAATCTCATCTGTAGTATGTCTACATGTCACTGTGGGTCTCTGAAAACCCAGTGAGCGTGGACTGTTGTAGAAAACTCCATGGATGTGGCTGAAAAAGCAGTAGCCTGTGAGCAAGAGACTCATCTTCTGAGAGCCCAGGCCACCCACCGAAGGCCCCAGTGTACCCTACTTCCTCACGACATGAAAGCAGAGGGAGCTCAACTGGCCAGCACCCGGACACCAACACAGGCGAAGAGCGGTACACGAGCTCAGGGGAGAATCTGAGGAAGGAGCAGTTTTCTTCCAGGATGACTGAGAATTGAGGAACTCGGATTACCAAATCTGAGTGTAAAAATGACTGTGGTGGTGCACGCCTGTCATTCTGGCACCCAAGATACAGGCGGAAGGATTGGGGCCAGTTTGAGGCCAGCCTGGGTTAGGTAGTGAATTCAAAGCCAAGTTGAACTACATAGCGACACCCTGTCTCAAAAACTATAAAAACAGTAAGTCAACAGTTCTTGATAATCAATGGATGTGTGTTGGAGAGGCACATTCGATGTACAAAAAATGTAAAAATTGATTTGCTCTGCATATAGAAATCTTAAGTGGATGATGGCAACTCTACACCACAGGAAAAGACAGATGCTGTGGCTGAGGAACAATACACAAAATGGCAGATGTTATGACTTGTGTCTAGCTGTCTCCCAAAGCCTCATGCAGGCGTAGGTGGGGATTTTTTCAGAGGTGGCAGGGTCTAGGGTGTGTGACGCTGGAATTGACTCACGGTACAGTGTCAAGCTCAAGGGCATTAGAATTAAAAGTGTGAGTGCTACCTGCCCTAGGTAGTCTGCATAAAATAAAAGGAGTAGAAAGACGCTGTTAAGGTCCCCGTTGCTTTTGCTACCTTGTCTGCACCATGCTGTTTCTCCTCTGTGTTGCCTGTGTCCCAACTACCCTGCCTTGAAGTCAGTCGGTTACTGACTGAACTCAGGCTGGGCTAGTGTACGCAGCTCACGGGTCGCAGCTCGGAGCTCAGCACAGCCAGTCCGGAGAATGGGAGACTCACTCAGGAGTTTCCGGAAGCAAAATGTGCAGCAGGCCAGCCTAGGATCGTTCCACAAAGAGGCTGATGAAGGAGCCAGTCAGAAGCCAGCTTTCATGCTCCAGGTACAGAAAGTTCTTAACGTTAGGGTGCAGCTACATTTTAGTCTCATTTCGTTGGTTACAAGCTTACAGACCTCAATGGCTAGTATAGAGTACCAACTACAAATTCCGAAGGTCAGAACCGGGCACGGATTTCCACCTATAACGGGAGCAAGTGTAGCAATCCTTTTTAACAACCAAGGTGTGTCTAAGCTCAGGCAAGCCGAGGTGCTTCTGAGGTTCCAGCCTCAGATGTAACAAACGCTGCAGCGAACTAAAGCTTCACTTGAATGGAAGTACATACAAATTCGTTTTTCCTCTTTCACTTCGAGCTAAATAAACTTTTCCTCCTTTAACTTTGAGTGTTGGATATGTTGTCTCAGCAATAAGAAAAGTAATTAACACCACAGGGAAACAGGAAGGACCAAGGCAAGTTGGGGGAAGAATAACCCAGACCGATTCCACCCCGGGTCCTCCCCTGAGTGGTCATGAGTCGGCCCAGGTTTCAGCAGGACTTGAAAATTAGACAAAGGCAGCTGGGCGCCACCCAGGATCCAGCGGACAAA
>PVIR01012434.1:0-44725 GCA_004026965.1 Petromus typicus
AAAAAAAGGGGGGGGGGTGCTGGGGATTTAGGTCAGTGGCACCTCCTGAGTGACAAGCCTGCTGCCAGAGGCCCGGGCCCCACTCAGCCTTACTGTGGCCACCTCCACCCCGAGAGCAAGGATAAACACCAGCTGCAGGACATCCCTTGAGCATGCCCCGGGGAGACGTTCAGCCAGGGGTCCCAGCAGACACCACACGAGCAGGCAGGGCAAACAGGCAGACCAAAGGCAACGGCAAAGACAACCGCCACAACAGTGAACAGCATGGGTCAAACTGTTGGGGTTTCCTAAAGTTTTGGGGTTTTTTGGTTTTTTTTGAGATGAGGGGGCGTTTTTTCTCAACACGTATATATCCTAGGTTGCCCTTGAACTCACTATACAGCCCAGGCTGGCCTTGAACTTGCAGCGACCCTCCTGTCTCAGCCTCCCGAGTGGAGTGCTGGCATCACAGGGGTGCACCACCACACCTGACACAGTGTAAATGTTTTAAAACCGTCTGAATCCCGGGGGTGGTAGTGAACTCCTGTGAGCCCAGCACTGGGGAGGCTGAGGCAGGAGGGTGCCCAGGGGATAGAAGGCCAGCCTGGGCTAGAGTCAGTTCAAGGTCAGCCTGAACTACATAGCGAGACTGTCTCACACACCACCACAACACAAAGCAAAACAAAACCCGCCTACTGACTGCCTTGGTAACTGCATGGCACTGCCAAGGAAACTGCAAGCCCACTTCCGCAAGACCCAGCACCCATTCTCTTGGGCACTCAAGGAGCAAACAGGATCCCGTGAGCACCTCCCTCGGCTTTTGGGGTTGAGAGCCTAAGGCTCAAAACCGACTCTTGTCCTTGCCGGGACCACTGCGCAAACAGCTGTGCTTCCTGCAAGCCCAGACTCTGACGAGGCAGTACAAAGGGACAGTCACGGGCACAAAAAGCACTGGCTTGGAGGGACCTGCAGGGAGTCAGGCTAAAGGCACACACAGCCCTCCCAGGGGCTTGCAGCTCCTGTGGTGACCTGGATGCATGGGACAGTCTCCCAGTGACAAACCCCACGTGCAAGAACCGAGGACGGGTGGCTAGGAGCTGGGGGTGCAGGCGGAGGCCGAGTGTACAACGGGTCTGCCTGCAGGAGAGACCCTCGGGCTGAGCAGGGAGGTCTGGTTGGTGGTGGTGATGGAAGAGGCCAGAGCCCCGCAGTCGCACCGTTTCTGTCTAGGTTTTCGTGGTGGTGGGCGTTGAACCCCGGGACCGAATGTGCATTATGTAGCCCAGGCGAGCCTCGAACCCGTGCTGGTTCTCCTGCCTCTGCCGCCCGAGTGTTGTTGGAATTACAGGCCGTGAGCCACCACGGCCCGCTATGCCTCACTTTCCCTAACTCTGAGCCAGGGTCTGGCTCACTCGCAGCGCTGGGCCGCAACAAAGGAGCCCCGCCCTGGCCCAGCCTCCAGAGGACCTGGGACCACTGGACAGCGGCACCACGCGGGCTCTGCGGGCGCGGGCGGCCCCGCCCCGGAGGAGAGGCGCAGGCTGTGGAACTGCGGGGCGGGCCGAGCGGCCTGTCTTGTCTTTCTCCGTGTCTTCCGGTGCCCTTAATCAGTCCAGCACCAGACGCCCACAACGAGCACGACTCAGCGGCGTCAGAGGTGCGCGCGACCGGTGCCACGCGCTCCCTTTGCCGCCCCAAGCACACGGGAGGGGCGCGCACGGCCCCCGGAAGCGGCGTGAGCGCGCACGTAACCGGGCGGATTTCGAAGCCTCTGTCCGCCATCACTAGGAGGTGGGACTTCCCTTTCGAAAGAGCCTTCTCGTTGGTGGGGCGAACCGATCGCGACCAGGCGGAAGTCGAGGCCAAACTTCCGGCGCGCCTGCGCAGGCGCAAGGGCCGTTCCGAGACGGCGGGGCTGGTGCGCGGAGAGGCGAGGGGCGTGTGTGGGAGTGGGGTGGGCTCCCAGGGGCGGAGCCTGGGCCCCGAAGGCGCGGGCGGGCACTGGGCGGGGCCACCGGGCCGGGCCTAGGGCGGGGACCGGGCGGGGCACCGGGCGGGCGTGGGAGCGAGAGGAGGGGCGGGGACGGCCGGGTCTTGGCGCCCGGGGTCCCGCCGGGCTGTACCGGCCGGTCTGACCCCGACGACCTGGGCGTCTGTGGCCTGGCGGTGGGAAGCCTCCGCGGGCACCCAGGGCTCGTGGGTCTCCTAAGTGCGTCCCGGGCTCCCCCGAGCCTTGCCCGACCAGGTGTGCGTTCCGCCGGCCTCCCAGGGGGCGCAGGAAGGAGAAGTCCGCCCTCTCAAAGGAGAGCCGGGAAACGGGACGGCGAGAAGGGTGCCGCCGCCAACGGGCTGGCCGGCCAGCCGGCGTGAGCACCCTGGCTCGGCCACGCCCCAGTCCGGCCCCAGCTCTCTCGCGCCCTGGCCCTCGGGCTTCAGCCTCCCGGGACCCAGAGGTTGGCTGTTCCCTCCTCCCCGCCCCGCCACGCGAAGTGGCAAGGACTCGCCTGTGTGTCAGGTCGGGCTCCTTCCTGCCTGCGCACGGACAGTCCCCACACCCCGGCACTGTCCAGGGAGAGGGAGGTGGCAGCTGGCGCCCGAGTCACGGGGATCCTGGAGCCCCCGCTTTGGGCATCGGGGATGCAGGCAGGAGCGGGCCTGACCCGTCTCCAGGTCACCGGACAGCCGTGGCCCTCGAGGTGGGGATGCCGGGGAGGGGGGGTGTCCTGTTCCACGTCGGGACCCCGTGGGGCTGGGTGTCACCTGGGGCGCTTGCAGTCCCTGGCCTGTCCTGTGTGGGAGGGAGGTCGAGGTGGCCGCAGAGAAAGCAGAGGGAACGTGGAGGTGGGAGGGAACGGGCCCCCTGCCGGTGATTGTCACCCTGCACTGTGCCTGGGAACACGCGTTTTCGGAGCGGCCCACCCAGGGTTTCCGGGAGTCTCGGGTGCCTGGGCAACTTTGCCTTCCTTGGCTGGCCTCCCAGCTCCTGGTGCTGTTGCCCAGGCCGCCGGCCCTGGCCCCTGTGCCCACCCGGGATGGCGTTCCGAGCCGCTGTAGGCCTGGGTGGTCTCCGTGCAGGTCCTAGGGTGGCCGTCATCTACCCGGAGCCCCACCAGGGACCCTTCGTCTCGAGGACAGCAGAGGGAAGCGCGTGGCCTTCGGGCCCCGCTCCTGGGCTCTGCTGTCTGCCAGCGGGGCCTGGGCTTCTCCTCACGGGAACATCTCACTGCTGGCTGTCCTGGTCCGTCCCTTGCCCTTGCAGTTTAGTTTTCCTGGTCGGGCCCCAGCTCTGGATCTGGACGGCATCAGGAAGCCAAGCCTTTTCCTGATGGCTTGGGCTTCCTTGCGCCGGGCTCAGCTGCGGCAGCGGCCCCAGAGAGTCCTGTGCCCATCCTGATTGCCCTGCAGCCTGTGACCTGAGCGTCCGTGCTGCCACGCGACTGTCCCTCCTCCTCTCCACGATCCTCAAGGACAGTGCCCAGGAGGACCCTCAGGGCCTGGCTGGGGCTCAGGGTCTCTCCCGGGTCCCCGTGGCGGGGCCCGGCAGGAAGCTGAGCTGACTCCCTGTCCCCACGCAACTCCTCGTGTCCCCAGGCCCCACTGGGTGGGAGGCCTCCGCTGCACCCATGCTGGGGAGCAGCAGATGGCCAGGGGCCGCTCCAAGGCCGAGCCCCCGGCCTCCTAGACCCCACTGCCCTCCTGCCTTCCAGGTCCCTAACAGGGCCACCTGAAAACAGTGTCCTTGTTACATGCCCGGGTCACAGGCTGCGTCCCCAGAGCTGGGACAGGGCGAGGCCTCTTGGCCAGGGCAGAGGGTAGCTTTGCCATCACCCAGGGTCCAGATGGGAATGCGGAGGCCGACGTGCTAGGGAGGAGTATGTGCCTCGGAGTTGGTGTGGCCCCAAGCCCTCGGTGCTTGGGCAACAGTCGGAGCCCTGCTGGCTGCAGGCCCTGGTGAAGATGTGGGACCGGAAGAAGCTGTGCCTCACTACTGCCTGTGCTGCCAGTGGCTATGGCTCCTCCCTCTGCTGGCAGATGTGGACACTGCCAGCGTGTAGCCATCACCTACTGCTACCACCCATCACACAATGTAGCTATCCTGACTGCTCCTTGGTTCTTGTCCCTTTGATGGTTCTCAGTAATCTCACTGTCCTACTGTTCTAATTCCCCCTCCTTGGCAAAGTTGCCCCTGAACTCTTCTGACTAGAGGGACAGGCAGGGACCCCAATTTCCTCCTGTTTGTTGCTCCCTTGGCCCCACTCCAGCCTTGACCAGTCCAGAAGGTGGAGCATCTCACATAGGTTCTCCTCTGTATCTTGGGACAAGGTCCTGGAGTCCCTGTGGAAGGAGGTGGCGGTGCAGAACTGCAAGGGCAAGTCCTTCTTAGAGAGGTCTCCCCAGGAGCCACATCTTTTTTTTTTTTTTTAAGGTTTTTGGAGACAGGGTCTCACTTTGTGGTTCAGGCTGGCCCTGAGCTCAGCCTCAAACTCAAATCACAATCCTCCTGCCTCTGCCTCCCGAGTGCTGGGATTACAGGCGTGAGCCACCACGCCCGGCACTGTGGATGTGGTACTGGTTGCTGCTGGGTGTGGGTCTCCACACCCAGTATTGTTATGTGGTTACCGGGGAATCGAACCCTGGTCCTTGCGCTTGCGGGACAGGCGCCGGAACCACTGAGCTAACTCCCCGGCCCCTAGGGGCCAGCTCTTGATGTGTGCCTCAGCGTCGGGGACACCAGACTAACATGGGAGCTCAGGCAGCTGATTCGGAAGGGACACCAGGAAAATGGCCAAGATAGAACTGTCGTCCTTGTAGAAGAGGAAGCCAAGGGCAGGACAAACAACTTGGAGCTGTGACACTACTTCCCCAAGAATGAGCCTTGGACTCACTCACTGGATGCCACCTCCTCCTGAGTATTCTCCTGTGGGGGAGGGGCATTTGTTCAGAGGGTTGGCAGCATGGGCAAGGGGCTTTAGAGAGGCCTACTGACCATCACCTTGACCAGGGGCCTGTTTTAGGCACACCTTGCCACCTGGAGCCCTAAACCTTGCCTTTTTAAAGTCTTTTGAGACAAAGCCTCATTATGCCATTCAGGCTGGCCTCAAATTCATGGTGTGTTGGGAGCATTTGTATATAGATTTTTTTGGGGGAAAAAGAATCAAAGTATGACTGGTTGTGTAAGCCCTGTTGTAGCCTTGTCTGAGATCCTATGGAATGCAGAAATAACTCCATTTTGCTTCTGGTCACAGCTGACGCAACTGATCAATAGTCTGATTTTGTGGTGTTAAGCTAAGATTATACCAGCTGAAGACACCCTGGTTCCTTGAGAACCCAGTAGTAATGCAAAAGAAAAAGGTCTCACCTGGGGAGGGGAGGGATGAGCCCCTCATCCTCTCAGGCATCCCCCCTACTAACTAGGAGGTTTTCTCCATTCTGCCCTCATCAGCATGAAATTTTCATCTTCATAAAATCAAACACAAGATCACTGCTGTCTCCTAAGTCACCCAATGCTCCTTCCCATTACTGTGCGTACCCAATAAATAGTGGCTACCAGGGAGCTTTGTCTTTGTCCATTCTGAGGCACTAACCTTTCAGCCACCCATATGCTTTGAAATATGCAAGTCTCTGTTGTCTTTCTTTCTGTATCCCTCCCCATCACTCTTTCTAAGCAGTCGGAGCAAACCCTGGCCACTGGTAGTGGTGATTCTTCTGCCTCAGCCTCCCAAGTGCTGGGACTACAGAGCTGGCCTTTTCCTGGACTGAGGCTCAGAACACACAGGTAGGTCCTCTGGGGCTAGGGGTGGGGAAAACAGGTGTACTCCCTCCTGCCTTGCTGGGGCCCTTGACCCTGTCCCCACAGAAGTCACAGCCACTCACAAGAGAATGGAAGCAAAACTTTATTCCTTTTGGCCAGAAGGGAAACTAGCAAGTGGTCATGTGCAGGACCACCACCCTTTCTCTCCCAGGACCAAGCAGACAGTGGCACCCACAAAGGGTTCCCTCTGCCCAAGTGAAAGCCGAGAGGCTTGCTTGAGGCCAGCTGGCAGGAGGCAGGTGAGCACAGCATGGGGCAACTGGTGATGAGGAGAGGAAGGAGCTGCTCGGGAGCAGGGCAGGCATGGGTATGCTCTCATCAAGGGTGCTGCTGGCTCAGGGCACCAGGACATGGTAGGGGCTGCCAGGGATGTGTTCATCACCCCACTTGACAACCAGCGTGTACTCCCCTTTGTCTTTAAGCAGGTAAGAGACGCTGTAGAGGCGGCTGCCCACGTGCTTCACCAGAATCTCTTCGCAGGGCGTCCTGGGGCCGTGCACCCCCACCAGCAGCATGTTGTTGCCTATAGTGGGCGGGGCCTCAGTAAGGGCAGCCCCTCCTCCATTCCTAGCCCTTTGGATAGAGCTCCTATCCTCCCTGTTACTCAGTCTGGGGCATTTTCTTTTTTTTGAGACAGTCTCACCAAAGCTAGACTCACAGCAATCCTCCTGCCTCTGCCTCCCGAGTGCTGGGATTACAGGTGTGAGCCACCATGCCCAGCACTGTGGTATGTGGTACTGATTGCTGTGGGTGTGAGTCTCCATGCCCAGCACTGTGATATGTGGTTATCGGAATCGAATTTGGGACCTTGTAGTACTTGCAAGGCAGACACTGGAACCATTGAGCTAAATCCCTGGCCCCACAAGGCATTTTCTTAATGGGCAGAGCAGGCAGGGAGACCCACAGAGGAGGTGACGCTAGTGACAATCACACCCTAAGCGCAGTTTCTGGACCTGCCGGGTGCTGGCCATCCTGTCACTTACCTGCTTTGCTGCAGTCCACTGTGAAGCTGCTCTTCTGGCCCATGTAGGCTTTACTTAGCCCCAGGCCCTTGGCTACCACCTTGCTGGCATCAGCAGGGCCTGGGCCTGGGGCTCCCTGCTGGGGGGCACCGGCGGCCTTGGTTAGAGTGTCTACAAACACTGAAGACGTCTCATGGAGGCTGTGGTTGCTGACCAGCCGGGGGCCTATAGGCAGAACAGGTGGTGCTGAGTGGCAATCAGTGTCAGGTGCCGGGTGGACCCACAGCCTGTCACTACACTCACCTGTGACCTTGGCCTTGAAAGGACTGCCCCCGATATGGTAGGGGCCGCCATACTTGATGGAGATGAGGTAGCTACCAGGTGCCATGGGGGTGTAGGTGACACGGTATCCCTCAGGGCATTCCTGGCACTCCATCTTCACCTTGGAAGGGCCGTCAATGGTCACAGAGAGAGCGCCAGCTCCTGCGTTGCTTGTGTTCACGATAAACTCAGCTGGGCTCCCTGGGGGTACATGAGGTCAAGGAAAGCCTGCCTCACTGGCTCTGTGCCACCAGCCTCTCTAGACAGGCTTGTCACCTCTATACACCTCCTGTGGTCACACAGGACACTACACCCACAGACCTACCTGTGACACCACCTTCCAAGCCTGCTCCATAGGCAGACACCAAGCCTGGGTCACCTCCATGTCCAGGTTCCCCAACTCGGATCTTAAAGGGGCTTCCAGGGATATGGGTGCCATTGAACTTGACGTCGATCAGATAGATGCCATTCTCCCGGGGGATAAAGCGAACAGCATACTTGTCTGAGGAGCACAGAGGTATAGCGTGAGCCCAGGGCCCATCTGTAGGCAGTGAGTGGTATGTGCAAAGAACAGCCCCAGTCCTAGCCCCTCCATCCCCCAGCTCCTTCCAGGCAGCAGCACAGACCCCCTGAGGCCTGAAGGCAGCACCCTGAGACTGTGCAGCCCAGCTGGGGCAACACACCTATCTTGGCAGACTCCTAGGATCGCCCCATCCACAGACTTTAATGGAGGCCAGCCTAGCAGGGACTTGCTTCAGATCATGCAGCTCGGGAGGGGCTCCCCTGGGCTGGGACACTGAAGGACTAAAGTCTATTTTACAAAGACAATGCCCATGGCCCCAGGGCCAAGCAGCCGAGACTCTAGACCTTGGCTCTCTCTTGGGATCCTGTGGACTGGGCCATCAGGCAAAGTAGGACATGTTGGCCAAAGACCCGAATTTGTACCTTCCTTTCGCACTCAGCCCGCTTCCAGCCACCTGGGTGGGGCTAGCACAGATGGCTGGGTAGGGACAGGGCCTCACCTTGGTCAATTTCTGTGACATAGCACTCCTCCAGGGCTCCTGAGGGGCTGTGCACCTTGGCATCAATCACCCCCTTGGCCCCATTCAGGCTGACTGCAAAAGAGGCTGGCTGGTTGACCTTTAGCCCTGACTCCTGGAAGCACAGATGTGGTTAGAAGGGTGGCTGAGCCAGCAAGACAAGGGTGCAGGACCCCTGATGCAGAGGCCATGGGATTGCACTTACCCATCTGGCATCCTCCTTGGTTTAAAGAGGGAGAGCCACTGATCTGTGAGGGCAGCAAGCCACAGGCACACCCCGGCCCCTGCCCCACATGCATGCCCCAGTCACACACACCCAGGTGGCAGCACCCAGCGCTGGCAGGCTATCCCTCTTTAAACCTCAGCCCTGGTGCTCAAGGGGCACGGGCTTCTGTTCAAAGCCTTTAGACCTGAGACACGAGAAAAACTCCACGCGGCTGGCAGAGCACTTCCTGCCAACCCCAAGCGTGGGCTGTACCCGGCCAGAGCAGAAGCCTGGTGCCCAGAGCTGTCCCAGGCAGGGCATTTGTCCAGCGGCTCTGGTCTGGCCGGGCCCAGGAGTCCCAGGTAGGCAGTTTCTCTCAGTGCCTCACCTGAAGACTAGAAACAGTAAGGCGGCGGGCATCGCCAGACGGAGAGGCCACAGGTACCACGAAGGGGCTGTCAGGAATGTGCTCCTCGTTGAACTTGACTGAGACCTCATAGTCACCTGGGCAAGGAGAGAGCGTGAGGCTGGGCTAAGCATATAGGGGGAGCCACGTAGCCCCGAGGCCCTGCCCATCACACACTGGGTTTCCTACCCCCACCCATGATAGCGAGGGTAGCCCTGCATCACCACTTGCACTTGAGCCCCACCTCCTTCAGCCCCAGCCAGAACTGGGCCCCAGTACCTGGCTCCTGAACCACATAGGCCACACCACAGGAGCCATCCTTGCGGTCCTCAAAGGAGATTTCAGCCTTGCTGGGGCCCTCAACAGCAATGGCCAGGCCCCCAGCACCAGCTTCTCGGGTCCAGATGCTGAATTCAGCTGTGAGGGAGAAGTGTTGTCATGGAGGACTAGTTCCCTGGCTGCACCTCTTCCAAGCACAGCCAAGAACACTGGTCGCTGCATCACCCCAACCTGCCCTGCTGAATGCAAAGGCTCAGCTTGGCCACAAGCATGCCTACCTGGCACTCCAGCTTCTGCCCTCTCCAGGCCAGGACCACCAGCACGGACCTTGTGGGCTCCACCTTCTCCCAGGGGTCCCACGGTAAACTGGAAGGGGCTCCCAGGCACATGCTGGCCCTTGTATTTCACGCTGACTGTGTGCATGCCCATCTCAGCAGGCACAAAACGGATGCAGTACGTGTGGTTCTCCCCCTCTACGATCTCTGCCTCGTGGGTCTTGCCCGATGGGCTGGTCACCTGGGCTGTCATGTCCTGAATGCTGATTTCTGCAGATGGGGATGACCTGGTGAGCAGGAGCCCTGGACCCCACCCCTGCCACACCTTTCATGTTTGCTGGACCCTGTACCGGGAATCTTCAGGCTGAGGTCACAGTGACTGCCAATGTTGGCCACTGATGGTGCTCGCCGCCTGCGTGTGATACTCTCCTTCACCCGGCCCTCACCAGTCACCTTCACGGAGAAGGGGCTGCCTACAATGAAGAAAGACACCCATCCCATCCTGGTTATGGGCTGCACATGTAGGGCCCAGGCTGTGGGGAGCTAGGTGGCCATGCATGGAGGTGGGGAGTGGGGCCACTGCACTCACCAGGCACGTGCTGGTCGGCAAACTTGATGTTGATGATATAGTTGCCAGGCTCTGTGGGGCAGTAGGAGACTCTGCATGTGCCATCTTCCAGGTCCTCTGTATTGATGTCCACCTTGCTAGGACCCTCGATGGACAGGCTGAGCCCACCATATCCTTTGGAACAGACAGTCCTGAGCCAGGGTGCCAAGTGCAGCAGTGTCACCCTAGCCACCAGACCACCACCGCCACCTACCTGCATCTCGGGTGTCAATGATGAACTCTGCAGGCTCAAAGGTGTGGCCCTCATGCAGGCCCTGGCCTGAGACTCGCACACGGCTGGCATCCCCGATCTCTGACTGGCTGATCACTACGGGGATGGGGCTGCTGGCCACATGCTGGCCATTCTTCTTCACATGCACCAGGTGCTCTCCTGTCTCCTTGGGCACGAAGGAGATCCCTGGGTACAGGGCAGGCCATTAGCTAGGAAGGTACAGCCCCCAGAGCCCCACTGAAGGTGCCCTTGCCTCTCAGCCTCTTACCCACGTGACCATTGCGCAGCCGCTTCAGTAGACAGGGTTCCTCCCGGCCTGAGGGGGGCACCACAGTGGCAGTTAGCAGGCTGAGGTCGGTCTCTGAGATGTTGATGGGGATGTCAGCAGCAGAGCCCACCTTAAGGTGGGACATGCGCATGGTGTCATCACCTGTCAGGGGAGGTGACCATCAGGATGCATTTGGCTGCAGGAAACCAGGCCCTCCCCTGCCTGCTTCTATCACCACTCCTGGTGCCACCTACCTGTCACCCTGGCAGTGAAGGGGCTTCCCGGGATGTGCTGCTCATTGTACTTGACTAGAATGCTGTAGTCACCAGGCAACACAGGCAGGTAAGACACACTACAGGTACCGTCCTGGTTGTCAGTGCAGCTGATTTCTGCTTTGGAGGGGCCCTCGATGGCCAGTGACAAGCCCCCTGGGGAGAGTCAACAGTGAGGGCAGGGCCGTGGCCAGGGACACACTCCTGATAGGGCAACCCTTCCACATCTGCTACTCACCTTCTCCTGCGTCCTTGGTGTTGACAGTGAAGGTGGCAGGCTTGTTGACCACTCCATGGGTGAGACCTGGCCCATAGGCAGTGACATGGCCACAATTGACATAATCCACATAGAACTGCAGGGGGCTCCCTGAGGCAGGAACAGGGGTCACATGGAACATCAGCCTCGTGTGCTCTGACCACCAT
The DNA here is from genome assembly GCA_004026965.1 of Petromus typicus. Lineage (NCBI taxonomy): Eukaryota > Metazoa > Chordata > Mammalia > Rodentia > Petromuridae > Petromus > Petromus typicus. Next base: position 11,082 of record PVIR01012434.1, read on the forward strand.
CGCTCTAGGACATGGTGGGGGGCGGGTTAGCCTACCAGGAATATGCATGTTGTCATAGCGGATGTCCATCTCATGTAGGCCAGCTTCGCTGGGCGCATAGCGCACAGTCACAGTGCCATCCTTGTTGTCAGTGATGGAGGGTTGTGCTACCTTGCCTGAAGGCATCCGGACCTCCCCTGCGGGGCAGTGGATCTAAAGTCAGGGCGACCCATGGGCACAGCCTCGCCCAGGCGCCCTTCCCATCCTGCCTGCTCACCAGTGATCTCGCCCTTCTTGATAGTGAAAGGGATGACCAGGTCAAAGGGCCTCAGGCTAGTTACGTCCAGCCCATTGACACCGACCAGAGGCCTCTCCTGGGCCTGCAGTGAAGAAAAGACCCAGGCGACGAGTTGGGGAAGTAAGGCTCCCTCAGAACCCACAGGGCGGGGCCTCCAGAGCCCGGCCAGTTAGCCCCTTACCCAGGTCTGCTGGCCACCCGGAGGGTAGGGGTATTGTGCAGCTAGCTGCTGAGGCCGCAAGGAGGGCTGCACCGTGGGCTGATCCCCAGCCAGAGCCTGCAAGGCAGAGCAAGAGGCCACCAATTTCATTACAGGGGGACCTGAAAGGGGTAGGCCAGGACCTGTTGGCACCCCTGCCCAGCCATCCCTAGACCCTCCTTACTGTCACTTGGAAGGGACTGTTGGGCACATGCTCGCCACCAAAGCGCACACAGATGACGTATTTGCCTGGCTGCGGGGCCGTGTAGAAGATGTCAAAAGTGCCATCCTCATTCTCTACCACATCCACATCCACCTCCGAGCCGTCTGGCGTGCACACGGTGCAGGTCACCTTGCCTTTGCCTGCAGCCTTCGTGTCCACAGTGATGACAGTCTCCTCCCCAATCTGGATGGTGGGGCCGATGCCAGCACCTGGGAGGGGAGGATGGGTCCCCGGGGGGGGTGCCAGTGGGTGAGCCTGGCATCCAGGCTACTCCTGTCTATCCAGGCTTCTTACTGCGACCACCAAGCACAGCCCAGGCCCCTGCCCTGCTCTGCCCCTCAAGCTGGATGGTGAGTGGTTTCTCAGAGGGCAGGGAAGATCCTCCTGGGCACCTCTAGCCCACATGGAAGAGGCGCCCGGGAGCGAAAGGAAGGGCCATCCCACGGTGAGCTCCTACTGCCACCTCCCCTGCCAACTCAGCTTCAGCCAGCACCAAGGCTGGGCCCATGGCTGCCTGTGACCCTGCGGCCTGGCCCCAGGCCCTGCTGCTGCGTGGTCGCGGTGAGGCGGAGTCCTGCTTCAGCGTGGAAGATGTGACACTTGCCTCTCAACCCCCAGGCCCAAAGTGCAACTGGAGCTTCCTGACCACTGAGAAGGTGCACTCAACCCAAGGCTTGGCACAGCCCAGCACAGGCAGGGGTGAGCGGAGCAGCAGGTTAGCACCAGGGGCAGCAGCTTGGCAGAGCACAGCAGCAGCAGGAAGGCGGGAGAGGGAAGCCCAAGCCACAGCCACGGCACAGGGTTGCAAAGGGAGAGCAGCTGAGCAGGCTCTAGGGCCCCAGAGTGCCCGAGGAAAGGGAGACAGTGACGTTATGACCTGGGCTCAGCTGTGGAGGCTTAGAGGGGCCGTGGGCTATGAGGCCTGGCAGCAAGAGCGCCCTGCAGCCTGGCCTTTGCCAGAAAGCAGCCAGGAGTACACACCCTGCCAGGCAGTTCCAGTGGCCCCTGGCCTGCCTGCCTGTCCCCAGTCGCCCATGACCAAGGAGTTGCCTAACTCTAGACCTGCTGGCCATGCTGCCAACACTGTCTAGCTAGTGGCTGGACCCTATTCTGATGCCCCAGCTCCCCTTCTGGCACCAGCCAAGTGGCAGGGCTCAGCCATGCTGTTCTAAAGGTTTCAAATGCTCATTGGGCTCCCACCAGAAGACCCACGGCCACAGACCTGGCCCAAGCTGATCCTCTGGCTGGCTTCAAAGTGTCTGGAGGCCCCAAGCTGGCCCCATTCCACAAAGTAGGTGGGGAAAGCGAGGCCACTGTGAGTCTGCTGCTTTCCACCTCCCCCCAAAGCCCTGGCCTCCCCTGTGCCCCTGCCTACACATGGATTGGATGGCCTGCTCTACAAAGCCACCTAGCTTGTCCCCAGATCTTAGCCACTCTCTAATCTTCTCCTTGGCTATTAGCCCAAGTGCCAGGCCTGTAGCCACCAGAGGCCCTAGGGTGATTGTTGCTGCACACTGGCACCCTATAGCATCTCTGGCCACGCAGCCCTACACCCAGTGGGGGATGGCCTGAATAACGTCACTGCTACAGGGTCGGGGAGAAGAGGGCTAGAGTGCACTTTGGGGCTCAGAGGCCGGGCCAGGCCCCACCATGCTGGCCAACCCAAGCAGTCACTGGCGCTTTTGCACTACCAGCCAGCACCACCCACTCATGCACCACCCCAGCCTGGGACACTCAGGCCCCTGGGAGGTGGGGACCTGCTAGTTGGGAATAGAGGTCTGTGGATCTGACCAGGGCCAGAGACTCCCACTGAGCTGCCCGTCCCTGGAGTCAAGATCCCCAGACCCCAAGGTCCCAGTAGGGTGCACCTCACCCCAAAGCTCTCAGCTGCAACCCGAGTTCTGGATGAGAAACAGAGGCTTGGTGAGGGCAAGGACCGGAGCATGCTCAGTTCCAGAAGTCTTGCTGGGCCCCGACCCTCCAGCCTGTGGCCTTGTGTGGTGCAGCCTCCCCCCGCTCAGTCCCTGCCTAGAGCTGCAGCTGGAACTGTCCTGGGCGATAGCAACAAGGAGGAAAGGAAGTTGCCCCTCTGGGCAGGGGCATCGGGAGTGGCCCCAGCAAGCAGCTTACCTAGCCCGTGACCTCCGATTGACACTGAGGTGAGAGGGCAGAGAGCAAGGAGAAAGGTCAGGTGAGTCACTCAGGGGGCGGCCCCCACTCCCACACGCCGCCCAAGCAGCGAGCCCTTGCACACAGGCACACCCAAGCCCCGTGCCCAACGCCACGGTGGCCACTGGAAGGCTGGCTCACCTGTGACCGTGCACTTGCTGGCATCCCCGGTGGGCACGGCCCGGACTCGGTACGGGGAAAAGGGGATCTCGTCACCTCCGTACTTGATAAGGATGGTGTAGCGGCCAGTCACATCTGGCACATAGGCCACTGTGTATGTGCCATCATGGTTATCCTGGATGTGTGTTTTCTTGGGCTTGCCTTCAGGGTCCTATGTGGCAGAACATGGGAATTGGAGGGAGTTGGCCATGTCTGCCAGACTGGGACAGGGACAGGGACAGCCATCAAGGGGCTACCTGCCCCTGGCATTGTCCTTTACTTCCCCATGGGCAGCATCTAGCTTTCCCTGACATGACAACAGCGACCATCAGGGAGCTTGCTCTACGGCCTCAGGGTCCTATTCTTGGAGTTGCCATGCCAGATGGTTACAGTTGAGGAAATTAAGTCACTAAGAGCTTTGACAGCATGCTCAAAGTCAGCAGTGCACAAATGTGGCCTTGGGCAAGCCCATTCCTGTCATTAGCACCTTCCTAAGGTTCTTAAGGCAACCTGCTTCACTCGTGCAATCTCCAAAGAGCCCAAGAACCCAGACCGACCTCGGCACATGCCCCTCTCCACACTTGGAGCTGTGGTACGGCTTGGGAAAGCATGCCTACCGTGATCTGCACGGCCAGCAGGCCCTCCCCAGCATCTTTGGCATCGATGGTAAACTCCACAGGCAGGCTGGCGGGTACACCAGTGGTGTTGAGCCCAGGGCCGCTGGCCTTCACCTTGCTGGCATCATGTGTGGGCAGCACTTTGACCTTGAAGGGACTGTGGGGCCAGGATTAAGTAGGCAGCCTTTCTGGGCCCTTGGCCTACCTCCTGGGGCAGTGGCATGTCTCACCTTCGAGGTACCTCTTCCTCCCCATATAGCACAGATATGCTGTAGGGTCCTTCTCGGCTGGGTACATAGTTGACTGTCTGGGTGCCATCGGCATTGTCCACCACATCCACGGGCTCCACCAGGCCTGGCCCAGTCCCAGGGACAGAGCATCAGCTAGGTTCCCAGACTCCCACTCCCACCCCACTGAAGGACTGGGATTCAGCCTTGAGGCCTTGGAGCATCATTGCCCCTTCATCTGCAGCAGCAAAAGCTGTCCACCTGGAGGCCCCTCGGACCCCAGCCATTCTCCCGGCCCCTCCAGGCTTCATCCACTTTGCTATTGCCTGAGGCTCTTCCAGCACCTGCCCCAACATGACACTAGCCTAGCCTTTAGCCCTCCCTCCCGAGGGGATGCCACACTCTGACACTCACCTTTGGGCCCCTGCACTTTGACCTGCAGTGGGGCCACACCAGCCTTGCTGGTGTCCACCTGGAAAGACTGAGGGAGGTTGGCACGGACCATGCCCGGGCTCAGGCCAGGCCCAGAGCACTTGACCTTGGATGCATCTGTCACGTCGTGCACAGGGACCTTGAAGGGGCTGCCTGGGGATGGGGCAGAGGGATGGCAGCTGGGTAAGACAGAACAGGGACCAGGGTGCAATACTAACCCTGTGCTGGTCATAGCCCTCACCTGGCACTTGGTGTCCACCATAGGTGACGTTCAGGCTATAGGTGCCAGGCTCATAGGGGACATACTCCACCGAGCAGCTGCCATCCTTGTTGTCCATGCAAGACATCTTGGCCTCTGAGGGGCCCTCAACAGCCAGGCCCAGGCCACCCGTGCCAGCTCCCCTGGTCCAAACAGAGAGCTGGTCAATGTTGGGGCCCCCAGACTGCTGGCCACTAGCCTCCCTGGCACCCCCCCTCACCTGGTTTCCACAGTGAACTTGTTGGGCTTATTGGTGGTGCCACTTTGGATGCCAGGCCCATGAACACGAACACGGGAGGGGTCGCAGCCCTCTGTCACGGGCACCTGGAAGGGACTGCTGGGCACAGGGCTGCCATCATAGGTGACATCCACAGAGTGTAGCCCTAAGGGTAGGCCAGGCCAGACAGGTCAGAGGAGCCAGGGGTGCCAGACCCCAATGCCCATCTGCCCACATAGGGTGCCAGTGCCTACCCTCCTCGTACGGTGTGTATTCCACTTTGTATGTGCCATCACCACGGTCCTGCACATAGGTCTCAGTCAGGTTGCCAGAGGGGTTGGCCACACGGGCCTTAACATGTGGCCCTCCAGTCTGTGTCAGTGCTCGGGCGTCCACACTAAACTCTGTGGTGGCCTCACGGAAGACCCCTAGAAGGGAACATGGTGAGGACAATGGGGGCTCAGGAACCTACTCCCCACACTCCTGCCATGTGCCTGGTAGACCCCTCACCTTGGCCTTCAATCCCAGGTCCATAGCACTGGATGCCTGAGGTATCCACAGCCGGCTCCACCTGCAGCTTGCTGGGGAAGTTGGGCACAGGCTGGCCACCGTACTTGATGGTGACAGTGTAGGCCCCAGGGCAGAGAGGAATGTAGGTGATGGTGTGTGTGCCATCACCATGGTCCTGGATGTACACCTCAGCTGGCAGCCCCGCCTCTGAGCAGATCTCAATGGTTAGCTCGGCACTGCCCGCACTTGAGCAGTCCACCTGGAACTGGCCCACCTCTCCGGCAGTAGCCCGCTCTAGTCCAGGGCCTGAGCACTTGACCTTGGACGCATCAAAGCAGGGCACCACATGGGCTTTGAATGGTGATCCAGGGATGTGCGTGTCGGCGAACAGGATGTTGATGTTATAGTCCCCAGGCTCAGTGGGTACATAGGACACGGAGCAGGTGCCATCACCATTGTCCAGGCACTCAAGCTGGGCCTCGCAGGGGCCTTCCACTGTCAGGCCTAAGCCACCTGTGCCGGCTCCCTTGGTGTCAATGGTAAAGCAGGCAGGGGTGCCTGCACAGCCACCCTGCAGCCCTGGCCCAAATGCCTTTACCTGGGAAAAGGGGGTTAGATAGTGAGGCCGGGTCACTAGCCCACCCTCATCTTTTCTTTTACTTCAAGTGGGGACATGAACAGGCCTGGGAAACTACCAGTCACTCATCACTCTTATGGACAAAAGTGAGACACTGTGAGTCAGGGAAGACAGGGCACCCTCTCAACAGTCAGGGAACATAGGATGCCACCCCCAGGGGCCCAAAGCCAGTTACCTTGCTAGGCTTGGTGGGAGCCACAGCTTCCAGAGGAAAGGGGCTGCCTGGCACAGGCACGCCATCATAGGTCACCTCCACCTCATAGGGGCCCTCTTCACGGGGCACGAAGCGCACTACACTGTTGTCAGCCCCCAGGCCTGGCTCCACCTTGCAGGGCACCACCACACCCGAAGGGCCCACGATTTTGGATGCCACTTTGCCTTGGCCCCCGGCCCCCTTTGACTTGACTGTGAATTCCTGGTCTTTGCCAACATCCACTTCTGTGGAAAAGATGATGAAGGAAGAAAAGGTGATGCCTGGATAAGGTGACCTCTGGGGTGAGGCTGGAGCCGGGTAGGGCTGGGTTCCCCAGCTACTTACTCTCTCCCAGGCCGGACACCTTGATTTTGCTTAGATCCAGGCTCGGAGAGACCCCCACTGAGAAGGGGCTCTTGGGAATAGGATCCCCTCCATAAGTGATGTTGACGCCAATTGGACCCTGAGGGGTGCCGAGCCAAGGGCAAGAGGTTCACAGTCTAGCTCTGTACTCAGCTGGCCCCCTAGCCCACCTCACTGCACTCAGGGGCCCCAGGCAGCACCTGTTGCACCGGAGTATACTTGACTGTGTAGGTGTTATCATGGTGGTCAATCACATCCACGTCTCGTACCGCATCCCCCTTGGCTGCCCCTGAGAACTGGACATCCAGCTTGCCTTTGCCAGCAGCTTTTGTATTGACTGTGAAGTGGGTGGGCTTGCCAAGCTCAACACCTGGGAGACATGAGGACCACACTGTAAGGGGCCACTCAGCTGAGCCCTGCGCTCGGCCTCCCCACCTTCCCCCACAGGGTCTTTTTCCCTACCGGTGCGACTGAGGCCAGGGCCTTCGGCCTTCACCTTGCTGGCATCATGGGAAGGCTCCACCTTGACACGGATGGGGCTGGTGGGGGTGGCCTACAGGAAACAGGAAGGGAAGTGTGAAGAGAAGAGCACCCCAACACCCAGCCACTCAAGAGTGAGGGGGCAGTGCCACTCACTTGGTCTGCAAAGAGGACCATGATGGTATAACTGCCAGCGCCACGTGGTGTGTACTTGACCGTGAAAGTGTCATTGTCATTGCGGATAATGTCAAAGTCGATGTCAGCCTCAGTGGGACCCACCACTCCAGGAGCGCACTTGATCCCAATGCTGACATCGCCTATGGGAGGAGCAGGAGCAGAGGCTGGGACTTCAGGGATTCGCTACCCAGCTGCCCAACTGTCCTCCCCACCAGGTGGGCATTACCCTGGCCGGCCTCTGTGCAGTCCACAGTGAAGTAGGTGGGCTCGTGGGCCTTCAGGCCTGTCTTGGCCACTCCTGGGCCATACACTTTGACCTTGTTTGGATGGCTACCAGCTCCCACGTTTACCTGCAGGGACAGGAGGGGGTGCAGGGCATGAGCAGTGCCCTTGGGCATCCGTGGCTTCCCTCAGCAAAGAGACAAGGTAACCCTATGACACCACGTGAGAAACAAAACCCAAGGCATCCATGAACACTTGTACTGAATGTCTGTAGGGGTGTAATTGACAGCAGCCTTGAATTCAGACACCCACAGATCCAGCAAGAGAATGGACAGATAGCCCACAAGTCCGCTGCACATGTGGGAGAGTTGTCAGCTCTAAGAAGGAAGAGGCACTGCCACATGTGACACAAGAGGCCACATGGCCTGTGACTCTCTGTGCAGAGCCCAGAGGGATCAAGCTACAGAGAAAGGAAGTAGATTAATGGCTCGTAGGGGCTGAGAGAGGGAAGAGTCAGGGTGCGAAAGTTTCTATTGGAACAATGAAAACATACTAAACTTAGATCGTGGCAATGGTTCCACAACTCTGACTGTACTAGAAGCTACTTGAGGCTGCGTGTGGTGGTGCGTGGCCATCATCCAGCACTTGGGAGGCCGAGGCAGGAGGCAGGAGGATCTGCCATAACTTTGAAGACAGCCTAGGCTCTTTCAAGACCAGCCTGAACTACACCGCGAGACCCTGTCACAACACACATGCATGCGCGCGCACACACACACACACACACACACACACCCCAAACCTACTTGAGATGGGCAAGTTGTACTGTGTGCAAACTCCACTTCATTAAAAATGGCCCAGAAGCTGGCATGATGACATATGCCTGTCACCCCAGCTACTTGGGGGTCTGAGGCAGGTGGACTGACTGTGGGTAACTTTAGAGAATTCATCTCAAAAGCAATGACTGAGCTGGGTGTGGTGGTGCCTGCCTGTCATCCCAGCCCTGGAGAGGCTGAGACAAGACTGCCATGAGTTCAAGGTCAGCCTGTACTGCAAAGTAATAGCCTGTCTCAAAAAATCAAACCAAAACAACCAACAATGACAGTCTTAGAGACAAAGCGTGGGCTTCAGAGAGCCAAGCTAAGGTCTGCGGCCAGGCTCACCCGGAAGGGACTGTTGGGGATGCTGACGCCACCCCATGACACCATAGCAGTGTGCTTCACGGGCTTCCTGGGCACATAGGAGCAGCTGTAGGTGCCATTTCCATTGTCCTTGACTGATGCCTCCACGGGGCAGCCCTCATTGTCCTACAAGGTAGGAGAGAGGAGGTGGTCTGCTGGTCAGTGCCTGGGCCTGGAAGCCCACCCACCATCCCTGGCATGGGTAGCATCCCACCTGCACTTGGACCCGAAGTGGAGCCTTCCCACCGAGCTTGGCATCCACTGTGAACTCGGCTGGTTTGTTGACAGCCACACCAGTCTTTTCCAGTCCAGGCCCACGTGCCTTTACCTGGTAAAGAGACCACCCAGACCTTAGGCGTCACAAGCTAGGTAAGGCACCTAGATTACAGAGCAGCAGAAGCTGAGCCCAGGATCCTCATCTGGGACTCAGGATGGTGTGATAGGTAACCCCCTTACCCGGTCTGGGTGGAAGTCCTGGGGTGCCTCTCGGATGTCAGCCATGAAAGGGCTGAGGCGGATGTCCTCACTGTTACACAGCACATGCACAGCGTACTCGCCAGGCTCCTGGGGCCAGTAGCGCACATCACAGGAACCATCACCCTTGTCGTCACATTCAATCTTGGCCTGTGATGGCCCTTCCACCGAGAAACCTAGCAACAACCCGCAGCCCCATTGCTGCCTTGCAGGTTCAAGTGGGCCGCCATCCCCCATGTGCACCCCCATGCCTCCAACTCACCTAGGGTGCCCACATCATCCCCAATGGCCTCTACCACGAAGTCAGCTGATTTGCCAACAACGCCGCCCTCCAGCCCAGGGCCCCAGGCCCGTACCTTCTGATTGCCACACTCGGTGCCCACTTTCACCTCGAAGGGGCTACAAAGTAGAAAGCCAAATGGGGGTACTGAGAAGCATGACCTACCTGGGAGCTGTCCCACACTCAGCAAAGACTTCTCTCCAGGAGGAGTCTACCCCTCCAGGGTAGGGGTGCCAGCAGCCTCACCTGCGCCCAATGTTCTGGCCTCCCCATGTAATGGTAACGGTGTATGTGCCTGGGACACTGGGGTAGTACTCAAAGCCATACACGCCATCACCCAAGTCCTTCTGTTTCACACGTTCCTCTCCCTCTGCCGAGACAGCAAAGGCTCAGGCCCACCTAGTAGTGCAAGGTCACTGCTGCCCACCCTGCCAGCAGGCCCCACTTACTGGGGCCCTTGACGGTGACTTTGAGCTCCCCACTGCCGGCACCCTTTGTGTACACCTTGAAGTCAGCCATCTCCTTCACCCGCACCCCCTTGGGCTGCAGGCCCCGGCCGACAGCGCGGCAGGCAGATGGATTGCAGGCTGTGGGCAGAGGGGCCAGTAAGCCGCTGGGACTGGCAGGATCCCTCCCACACACCTGGGCTGGCAGGATCCAAGGACCACCAGGCCTCAGCCAGTAGGCCGCTGAGGCACATGCAAGAAAGAAGGGGAAACACTCCCTACCACCCCACCAGACACCAGCCCAGAGCCTCCCTACACCACGAGAAAAAGGAGTCAAGTACCGTGGGCCCAGTGGGCAGAGCAGAGAGCAGCAGGTTTCTAGACAGCTGGAGCGAGCTCTTCCGAAGGTAAAGCATGAACAAGAGAGATGGACAGAACAGGAGGAGGAGGAAGTGCCCGGCGGGGAAGAAAGACAGCGCATGCCCAGATAGTGTCAGCTCGAGCTCAGGTACAGGGCTGGGCTCCCCTTCCATGGAGGCTGAGGCTGCAGCACCCTAGCAGGGCAGGGTGGCCAGGGTCTGGCCTACCTTGGCCGACAGTGACAGTGTACGGGCTGCGAGGGATGGGCACCCCGGCGAAAGTGACGTGCACCATATGGGTGCCCTCCATGGTGGGCTGGTAGCTGCAGCGATACATGCTGTCACCCCGGGCCTCCAGCTGAGGCTCCACTGTGCCTTTCTGTCCTGCAGGATCCTGGATCACAACTTCTACCTCCCCTGTGCCAGCTCCTGCCACAGGGCACAAGTTCAGAGCCCAGGCTTGCACAGCTCTCCCCAGGCTAGGCTGGGTGGGTGGGTGGCAGCCTCTCACCTGCTGTGAAGATCTCAAAGTAGGTGGTCTTGTTGGCAATGTTGCCACTGGGTTCCAGACCAGGGCCCTGGGCAGTCACTTTGCTGGCATCACCCTGCGACTTGTCCACATACACCTCAAAGGGGCTCTTTGCAATGTGCTGGCCAGCAAAGAGCACAGTCACCTGTCCCAAGAAGAAGCAGGCCATGAGAGTGGAGTGGGGACCTCTAGGCCCTATCCAGGCACACCACCCTGCCTGTCAGCTGAGGGCTTACCTTATGAGTCCCTGTTACTTCAGGGACATACCAGACAGAGAAGGTGCGATTCTTGTCGTTATTGGCGGTCACTTTTGCCTGTGGAGGAAGGAGTCCATGAACCGTTGCTCAGGGTGGCCCACTCGGTGGGGGCGGAACAGGCCTTGCCCTGCCAGCAGGTGACCCTACCTCCTCCTGGTGTCCAGCTGGGTCCTCCACATATACCAGCACCTCCCCCTGGCCAGCACTGCGGGTCTCCACGGTGAACTCTGCCCTCTTCTTCACCATGTTACCCGTGGGTTCAATGCCTGCCAGGGTAGTCACCAAGTAGGATGCTGAGGCAGATGGAGCCACCAGCCTTTTGCAGGCTTAGCACCCTCCCCAGGATCACAGGCCAGGATAAGTTTTATCAGTACTAACTTCAAAACTCGAGCTTGGCTATAACCCAGAAGCCCAAACAGGCCTGTGCCTGTCTCCTGGAATGTTTTGCCTGTGTACTGCTGGCTGGGTTACCCAATCCTTCACCTGGGCCTTGTTCCTACGTGATCCGGGCCCTGTGGCTTCCATCCATTATGTTTTTCCCCCCACCCCCACCCCGAGACAAGATCTATCTTCCTGCCTCAGCCTTCACAACACTAGGACGACAAGCATGTGCCATCATGACCAGCTCCTTGCCCATCTTGGAAAAGGAGCCCCACCAGGTCCTTTCACCCTGAGGCATCCCCACAGATTCATGTGACTCAACGAACTTAGCGGTGCACTCTTGAAAGTGACCAGTTCACATCTGACTAGTGAGTGGTAGGTATCTGGTCCCCTCACTGTCACATGGTCCAAACACAGAGTGGACACTGGCGCCTGGGAAGGACATCAATATAAGGGAGCATCCTAGCCATTTAGGTGCTCTTACCTGGCCCGTAGGCTCGGGCTTTCTTTGGGTTGAGTTTGGGCCGCAGAGGGGCCCCTGGCTTCAGCTTGGCCTTAGGGAACTGGGATAGGTAGGTCATGACGGAATGCTCATCCACGTTAGGGTCCACAATCTCCTCTGGGGTAATCACCTGTTGCAAGCAGAACACAGTGGCTGTTGGGCCTCTCACCGCATACATCCTCCGGACACTCTAAGCTGGCCAGGCAGAGCCATACCTGAGGAATGCCCAGCCAGTCATCTGCCTGTTGCATGGCCTCCCGCGCGTTGTTCACAGGCTTGCTGGCATCCCAGGAGTCCCAGTCAGGACACAGGCCTGTAACATGGGGAAGGCCACGTTGTGAGCAAGTCTGTGTCCCCCACAGCCAGCCTCAGCCAATGCAGCCCACCCCTGTGCCCCTTACCTGGAGCACAGCTGTCAACCAGCGCACCCAGGGCCCGGCCGCTCTGCCAGTCCCGACTGAAGTTGGTGATGGGCAGCTGTGGCAGCTTGTTCTGGATCCAACCTAGGAGCCTCTGCTTGGGGGTCTGCTTCTTGGCCTCTTCATCCTCCTCCTCATCCCACATGGGCATGGAGATGGAGTAGTGCAGGATCAGTGTCCAGATGAGGCCCAAGATCAGCTTCAAATTCCCGTCCACAATGGCCTTGCTGTCTATGGAGCAAAGGAGGCCTTGGGGGTTGTGCCCACAGATGGGCTGTCTCTCTTGGGCAGCAGGACCAGGACTTAGCAGCCCAGGAAGTTTCCAGAAGGGACAGGCCCTTTTGGCTAGGGGGCTCCAGAGAGGGCATCCTGGCCATGGGCCTCATGGGCACTTAAGGGGATGTTCCAAGCCAAAGGGGACACCCTTGGACCCAAGATGACAATATGGTACAGTAGGGAACAAAAGGGGACCCCCAGAAGGCAACACTTGAGTTTAGAAGGTGGGAACTCACATGCCTCAATCCAGAGCTCTCTGGGGAGGAGCAGCCTGGCCCCAGCTGGCCCAGAGCCCAGGACCCCTGACCTCAAGCTGGGCTGGGGATAAGGAAGAGGAAGGCTGGATTGGCAAAGGGTGGTTGGGAAACACAACTGCTGCACCGGGGAGGGTGAGGAGGGGTGTGAGGGAGGGGAAGTAGAGGTGTTGGGCAAGGACCCTTGGGTGAAGGAGTGTGAGCCACACCTCTCCCCACTTCCTTGCCCACTGTTGGTGATGGCAGTGGGAGGAGCCAGGGCTGTAGTGAGGGAGCCACCAGCCGTGGGCCACATAGTCCTCCTGACTCATGGGGGCCTGTAGGGAACCACTGGGGTGATGTGGCAGAGCAGGAAACACTGAAGGGCCTCCTTGCCAGTCGTCGTTGGGGGTACAGGTATGCTCAGGTGAGCCCAGGCTTGTGCCCAGGGGCCCTTTAGGAGCTGAGGGGGTAGGGCTTTGGGTGGGATCCCTCTGTCCTGCTGCCTTAGCAGAACCCTACTCAGCTGCCACCCGCTACCCACCCTACTTGCCATCTAAGGACACAAGGTCTCGGGTGACTGCTAAGCTCACCACAGGGGAAGTGGTTAGGGCGGGCACCCTGCAGTCCCATTCCCATGGTAACCATTCTGTGCCACACCCAAGGCTACCTCTGGGTCTCGTCTTCTAGAGGGTGGGTAGCTTGGGTGCGGCAGGCTTTCTAAGAGCTCATCTTTGCAAACCCTACTGGCCTCCTCTGTAATCAGAGAATACTAGTCAAGTGAATCAGCTGGATATGGTTTAGGGGGGCACAGCAAAGTGGGGACAGGCTTGTCAGAAGGGCCCCTGTGGCAAATGGCTTCCCTGTCCAGCAGGCAACACCTGGAGGGTCAGAAGCAGAAAAGCCTACACTATTCCCAAACAAGTCTGTCTCAGCCCCTCACTGAGAACTTTCACGGTCCCCAAATGAGGAGGGAGATGGGGAGGAGTTTGGAGAAAACCAAGGACAAAGGGCCACTGAAGTCTCCCCTGGGCTCCTGGCTGCTGGGTCCAGTGTGAGAGCCCTCTGTAGCCTCCAAGGGGGCAGCTGGGCCAGGACCACAAGCCCTAGAGGTAGGGCCTGGCCCTCCCCCTCCACATCAGGGGGCCTAGTGTCAGTCTCCTCCCCTACCCCAAAGGGAGGGAAGAACCAGGACCCAGGCGGGTACGGGATGGCCCCGCCCCCTCCCACCCCCTTTCCCCAGCCCCTGGGTCAGCCGGCCCCCTCCCTCTCCTAATCACTGCTGCTTTCCAACATTTTTTTGCCTTATATGGCAAAGCTCTGGGAACTAGGCCTGCTCCAGCCAGCTCACTAGAAGGAGGAGAAGTGAGGAGGGAGGAGACCCCCCCAAGAGCTGGGGTGTGGCCTGTCTCCCCACATCCGGTTGCCCCCCCACTCAGAAGTGACTCAGCTTGGCTAGACAGAGGCTGGGACTGGGGGTGGCATTCCAAAGAAGGATCCTGGCTCCTATGACCGACCTGCCCCTTACTCCAGGACAGTGGAGCAGGAGTCTTAGAGCCTGGATTTCTTGGGCTCTTCAAGTACCATCCCAGAGTCATAAAGATAAGAAAAAGAAAAGCGCCTCAACTTCGATGATTGTGTTTCACGGCTCTCCCATGCCACCGATTCCACTGCCTGTTCCTGAGCAGCCCCGTCTTGAGAAAGGCATAAGATGCTCTAGTGGTCCTGGCTAATGCCAGCCTCTCCACCCTAGTGACAGGGACACCAGGCTGGCAATGAGCCTGGTGCACGCCCAGTCGGGCACCTTTGTGGATGCACAAAACCTCGGGCTATGTGCAAGCAAGTTTGACCTGCAAGGAACAGGAAAGTTGGTGTCCAAGGTGACCACAATCCAGGTGCCTTCGTTCAACCACACCCAACTCACCTTGGGTGCAGTTTTAGGATTTAAGAGTTCTCCCCCGCACACACCCTGTATCCCTGGTGTCTTCATTGGGGATTAGAACATCTGAAATGGGGAGACCCATCTTCCAGGACAGAAGCCAAAACACCCTAGACAATGGGACCCTCACATGGTCGACTCCCATTTTAGAGGTGTAAATGCCAGAGGGCTCTCTCAGAGACAGAGTGCCATAGCTGAAGGGCTAGTGCCTCCCAGTCCTCGGGGAAGGGGCGCGGCGTTCAAGGCCAGGAGCCTAGCTAGTGCCTGCCGGCTGCCCCGACCCACTGCGACTGCAGCGGTGGGGGCGCGGCCCGCGGAGGACGTGAGCTAAGCCAGGGCTCTGGCCAGCAGGGCACGTAGCGGTTCGCACGCTCAGCGGGCCAGCCTCGTGCCTTTGTTCTCAGGCTGCGCAAAGCCAGGCGTCCTGAGGCCCCAGGGGCCGAACGGCGCTGAGAAGAGATACCGGGAAGGGGTTGCCTGAGGGGGGATGGGAGGATGCGCCAACCCCCCACGCTGGGGACCCCGCGCCCTCACCGATTGACACAAGCTTGATGCTCTCGCGGTCCAGGAACTCAAGCGCCACCGATACGTTTTCAAGCTGCATCTGGCGGAAGGTGGGCCGCTGGTTGTGCTTTCGGTGCATCTTCTTTTGGCTCAGCACCTCGAGCAGCGCGATGAGCCGTAGCCCGTCACTCAGGTCCGTCTGCAGGTTGGCGATCCGCTTGCTCACGCACTTCAGGTGCTCGTTGCACCATCGCGTGAATGTGTTCTGCTGGATCTTCTTCCACGGCGCGTCCTCCGCCAAGTCCTTCTCAGTGGCCGGCATTTCGGCGTCCCGCGTGTCGGCAACGCCGCCCGGAGCCGTGCCTGCCGAGCTCTGGCCGGACCGGGAGTGGGAGCTACTCATTTTGAGGCGCGAGGAGTCGTAGGGGCGGTGCTGCAGCCTCAACGAGGGGACGGCTCTTTAATTAAAGTTGCAGGCACCGAAGCTCGTGAAAGGCGAAGCAGAGAACTGAGGTTGTGCTGTGGAGAGAGCGAGCCCTTTAAATGAAGACAAAGGGTGGAGCCAAAGGCGGAGCTCTTGCGAGGCGGGCCCGCCCCTCCCCACCCGTTGGAATGCCACACAAAGCACCCCCAACCGCCTTCCCCCCACCACCAAGGCTCCGGGTGATAAGACCCGATTCCTGGATCCAGGTCTTCAGCCGAAGGGGCGGGCAGGAGAGGAGAGGTGCGCGGGCCTCGTAACCTCTGCGCCAGCGCCGCGGGAAACGCACCCCGGAGCCTGGAAAGGTTGAGCACTGTCTGGCGCAAGACTCGGGCTCTAGCCGGCACGCCCTTACAAGGGACTTTTTGCCTCAGGCCCCTGCATGGGGTGGAGCGGATGGGGTCTCTGAGTCACTTAGGCTCCGCCTCACCCCTTTACCGTCTTTCGCGAACAAGTCCCTGCCCCTGGGTCCAGACCTAGCGTTCCCGGCAGCACCCCAGGGGGACAGCGATGGTAAGGGCTCCGGCCCAGTGCGCTGCACCAGGACTGGGACTGTCGCCCAGCCCGGACCCCACGCGGCCCCCCGCTGCCTTCCCGGCCCGCTCACTCCCGGCCGCACACCTCCCGCCCACCAGCTCTCCCCTGCGGCCTCCCTTCCCTCTGGAGGAAATGGGGCACCCGGCCAGGAGGCCAGCGGCACTCCGGGGGCCGAGCGCCCGCACAGCGCGCCCTATGGTGCGCGCGGGCAGATGGCGGTGCCGCCCAACCCTGTGCTGTGTGCGGGCCTCTGGGCGGGGCTGTGGGCGCAGGGCGGAGGGGCTGCTTCTCCTAGTGAGACTAGCCCTCAGCCAAGGGCCCCTGGTAGTGGTGGCCGGGCAGGACGCAAAAGGTTGTGGCCTTGGAGACCCAGAGGACCCTGGTCAGGAGTCCCCATAAAGTTCGGCACCAGGTTGAGCACCTGGGTGGGAGGAGTTCAGGTTCAGTGTCAGGTACTGAAGGAGTTTAGGGAGAGGGGGCCAGAAACATGCTGCTTAGGAGCCTTGGCTCTGTCCCCAGAATAGTGGGAATCTCTTCATGGAAAGGTAACTTTCTGGAAATAATTCAGGATCCGAGGCAGAGGATTCTGTGCTGATATGCACAGGGGCAAGGGACTTTGGAGAACACTCATGCCACTCTCTCCAGCTGCCAGACAAGCCTGCCTATGTATGTCATCATCCTGAGTCTGGACTTCTCTCTGGAGTGTTCCTTTTTCTCTTTCTTCCCAGCAAGGAAGATCTCTGTTCCCACTGCCCCCATTCTAGTGCTAATTTACCTTCTGAAACCAGTGGAGGAGGCCCCAGGTTGGCCAGTAGGTCATGCCCAAATATGGTTGGCTCTCCCCTGGCCTGGTTGTCTGCACTGCCCGGTAGTCTCAGGGGGCAACTCTTTCCCCTACCCCTGCTGGGCTGCCTGTATGGAGCTGCTTTTTCCATCATCGAGGTGGCAGGGGACAAAGCCCATCCTCTCTACCTGCTTCCCCCCATCCTGCCCACCTTTACACACAGCTACACAAATTGCACCTGAGCTGGAGAGGTGACAGGGAGCACTCGGGGATAGGCTTGGGGTTGTCCTAGTTACCTTGACCTACTGGGAAGCAAGTTCCTTTGCTATGAATGGCATTGTATCTAGAACTGATTCTCCAAGTGCCATCTAGCTAGGTCTTCTGGGTTCATCCCTTGATCTTCAGAGAGCAAGAACACTGAGTCGCAATGACTGACCAGTAGTCACCTATAGCAGAGCGGACAAAATGGTTGTACTGGACTCTGGCCCTAGGTTTGGCTCTTTAGTGGAAAGAGGGAATAGGAGGTCGCAGGGTTTTTGTCCCTAGGACATAGCACCACCACCAGATGTCGCCCCATCCCCAAGCCCCCCACATCAAGCAGCCTCTGGAAGCCAAAATCCAGTTCTTTCATATTTTCCCTTATTTGGAGTAGATTCTTGCATGTTGGACACACCCCGCCCACTGCCCCACCTCAGTCCCAGACCCCAGGGAAGTCTCTCCCAAGAGGAGCTGGGACCCTGGGCTGGGAGCCCCAAGGAGCCTTTTCCAGGCCTGTGTAGCCAGGGAGTGCCATGGGAGGTAGAAGGTTGGTCAGGTGAGGGGTCAGGAGAGGGGACAGGCTCAGCAGGATGAGGACAGACGTGACAAGCCAGGGCACCTATTTCCTGAGCTCCCACTTTGCTGTGCAGCCTGCAGCACATATGAATGGGCTGCCAGGAGGTTCTGCCTATTGCTCCAGCCCTGAGTGGCATGGAGTATCTAGGGATGCTGCTGCCTACATTTCAGCTGGCAGTGAACATCAGTCTCAGGGCCAATCTGGCACAGGGTCCAGGGGCACAGCTCCAGGGCTTAGCCAGGGAATCCAGCCTGGCCACACCCTCGCCAAGTTCCCATGTGGTACAGCAGCCCCTAACTGGATGCCCTGCACCCAAAGCAACTGACATCCTGTAGACTTGTACCAGCAAGTGAGTGACCCACTGTACTCCTTTGCCCTGGCTCCAGTGTGTCCTTCCAGGTAATCACTCAGTCATCCCACACAATGTCTCTGGTTCAGACAGGCATGGAGTGGCCCATCATTCATGGGCACTGACGCTGGCACTCATCTGCCAATCGCTGACACCCTCCCCTCTTTCGACCCCAAGGGCCATGGACTCCTAGAATAGTTATAAGGACGATGGGTTATGAGCAAGCTCTGGAAGGCAGCAGCCAATGGTTCCCTCCCTTCCCAGATGCCAGGACTGGGAGCCCAGCACCTGAATCTTCCTGCTGCCCTGCCCACCTTTTCTACCTGGGTCCCCCTACCCGCGAGAGCGCGGCGACCCACAGGAGTGGAGCCTACCGCAGCAGCGGCCTCACCTGCTGTCCCTGCGAGCTACGGCAACCGCGTGGTGGCGCCTCGTCTGCGCCCTGGGCTCCGCAGCGTCCGCTGCCCCGCGCACCTCCACTCGAATGGGCCGCCGCGCCCGCCTTCTTGTTGGCCGCATCCCCGCCCCGCGCCCGCCCGCGCCCGGCCGGCCGGGAGAGAAAGCCTTAATTGGTAATATCGCCCGGGAGCTGGGGGCGCGGGGGTGCGCCAGGAGCTCCGGCGACGCCGCCCCCGGGATGAGCTCAGCGCTCTTTGAGGCTGCCTGCCGGGAAGGGCAGTGCCGCGGGCTCCACGGGGGCCACGTCTGGACGACCTCAAGGGCACATGGCCTTCCCGGGTTGCACAGGCCCGGATACAAGGCCATCTCCTGCAGGGAGCCACCTCCTGTCATGGCCTTCTGTCCCTATCCTAAAGCCTAGGCTGGCTGCAGGTCAGATTCTGCCCCAGGGCAAAGGGGAACATTTGCTGGTGTGGAAGGATGGACAAACCTCCAGGCTGCACAACTGTAGTCCTTGAGGACAAGAACCTCCTAATACCATTGGGTGTAGCTTCAAAGGCTGGGTGATTAGAGGTCAGCCGGGGTCTAGTGTCTGAGGCTGGCAAGCCCAGCCACGCCGATTTCCTGGTAGCTTCAGATTCAGCTCAAATACCACTTCCTATGGTGAGGGCACATGCAGCAGCATCATTTTAACATTTGTTCGTGAACCCCAATAGGAGCTACATCTTGCATCCTGAATCCAGCTCACACCACACATATACACGAATATCTCGCAAAAGGACTTTCCTTTATTCTGGTATATTCTAAGAGAGCCAGGCATGGTGGTGTACAGTTGCCATTCCAGCTCAGAAGGCTGAGGCATGAGAATCACCACTAGTTTGAGGCCAGCCTGGACCACACAGTGAGACTCTGTTTCAAAAAAACAGAGGACAGGAAAGGGAAAAGAATGGAGAAAGGAAACAGAAGAATAGTCAAGAAAGCTAGGAGTTTGGCAACAGCTGCTACAGTTCAACATGAAGAGCAAGGTGCTAGTCACCTCTTCACAGCTGTTGCATACCTTCTCTTGCCAGAGCAACCTCCCATGAGATCCCTCTCTGAGGAGGCCAGGGTATTATCTTCACATGTGATGCCAGGGGCTGGGCTCAGGCCTCTCAGTCTATGAGGTGAAGGAGGCAGTCAGACCAGCAGTAGGCTAAGGGGTGCTGTGAAGAGGATGTGGCCAGTGGTTGAGAACCCTGCTCCAGCGCAGTGGAATTCTCCATACAACTGCAGCCCACTGCACACAGGCCTGTTCTGAACATAGGCCATTCTGTCCCTCAACTTGTGCAAGGAAAGTTTTGTTACACCAACTGTTCTCCCACTGGAGATCTCTTTTTGTTTTGTTTTGTTTTGTTTTGAGACAGGGTCTCCCTTTGTAGTTCAGGCTGGCCCTGAGCTCAGCCTCAAACTCACATCACAGCAATCCTCCTGCCTCTGCCTCCCGAGTGCTGGGATGACAGGCATGAGCCACCACGCCCGGCACTGTGGTATGTGGTACTGGTTGCTGCTGGGCGTGAGTCTCCACACTCAGTATTGTTATGTGGTTACCGGGGGATCGAACCTGGGCCCTTGCGCTTGCAAGACAGGCGCTGGAACCACTGAGCTATATCCTTGGCCCGAGATAATTTTTTTTTTAAACAAACAAACAAAAAATAGTCTCACTATGCAGTTCAGGCTGGCTTTGAATTCACTATGTAGCCCAGCCTGGTCTCAAACTCACAGCAATCCTCTTGCATCAGTCTCCTAAATGCTGGGATTATAGGTGTGTGCCACCATGCCTGACCTCACTGAACTTAATAAAGACATCTTTTCCTTATGTTGAAGAAATTTCCCTTTCTTTCTTTTGAGACAATGTCTTGCTTTGCAGTTGAAGTTGGCCTTGAATTCATTATGTAGTCCAGGCTGGCCTTGAGCTCACAGTGATTCTCCTGCCTTGGCCTCCTGAGGGTTTGTGATGACAGGTGTGCTCCACCACACCTGGAAAGAAGTGTCTTCACATAGACTTTTCCCATTCTAACTTCAGACTTTCTGGGATTGGAAGTTCTACAACATTCAACTCAGAAGCCATTGCTATCCTTAAAGACTCACTTTTATTCTTTTTTTTCTTTCCACATTTAAAAAAATTGATTTTATTGGTACATTTTATATACACATCACGATCACAATTGATATTGAGAATTTGTACCAGTACCTGACACAACTTCTCATTTTTTCCCATTCCCCAGTTCACCTTACAATCCCCCACCCCCTATATACATAAGCGCTTTTTTTTAACCATCAATTTTTTTTCTTTTCCTTCTTTACTTCTCCCTAAACCTCTTTTCCCTTTGAATAATTTTTCTTATTTTTGGCCCAGAACTGGCTGCTCCCAAGCTCTTTCCCCCTGGCTGCACCTCAATCCTACTCTGCTCATCCTTCCCAGAAAGAACTCTTCAGAGACCTCTCCAATGTCCCTGCCTGAGAAGTTTCTGTGGCTCAGCCAGGTCACTGTCCAGAGGACTGGGTATGGCCCAGGCGTGGCATTTCCTGGGGCTCCCTCAACCCCAAACCTGGTCCCCCTCTGGGGGGTGGGGAGGGTGGTCTTAGGTCTGGTGGACATGGGCTTCTAGTCAGCATGGAGGTGCACTGCTATGGACCCACACTTAGGCTTTGGGTCCTACAGGGTGGGGACAGGAGGGCCACATTGATAGTTTCACAGTGCCATGGTCAAGAGACCCTGTGGTGGGCGATGGTGCAGGGGACCCACGAGGCACAGCGCCAAGGCAGGTGTGCATCAGGCACTCCTTCGGGTGAAGGCAAACCTAGAATTCCTTGACCTCATAAGGAAATGACCGGGATGTGTACAGGGAGGGGCGCTGGGCGCACACTCAGAACACAGCCTCCGGGAGAGGGGCCAGCATGCAGAAGGGGCGTGGAGAGGTGCTAGGGAGCTGGATTCTGCCCAAATTGAAAAGCCCGTGAGGCAACTGCTGATTGCTGGGAGCCCGCACTGTCATTCTCCTGCCATACGCTGTCTTTCTAGACCCAGGAATACTTCCTTGTTGCTAGGGACACAGCCAAGTGGGTGTGGTGACACACCCATAAATCCCAGTACTCCACTGGAGGCTGAAGCAGGAGGATCACCTGGAGGTCGTCAACCTGGGTTTCATAGTGAGTTCAAGGCCAGCCTGAACTACAAAGCGAGACCCTGTCTCAAAAATGCAAATAAAAAAACCTAGCCAACAGCAATCCTTATTCATTAAGCTCTCCACGTGTGGTGAAAACAGGGATCCGTTTCCTGGCCACTGCCTGACTGTCTTCCTGATCAAACTGCTGTGAAAAACTGGTTTGTGTCCCTCAGTGGCATCCGCCAGCCATGAGAAGACAGGAGCTCTTGCCTCTTGTTTCCTGTCTCCAGGCATACCAGGCTCTGGTCTATTCCGTGCTTCCCCCTAGCTTTGGGTTTGCCCCAAGAGGGGCCCCTGAGCTGCCGCCAGAAGCCACCAGCTGTCTTTGGTGCTGAGCAAGACTGTCTGTCCTTTCCAACTGCAGTCCTCAGCGACTGTTGGTCACAGTTAAGGATTCTGGGCAAAGCTTGGCAAACTTCCACCGGCCACCACTACCAGGGGCCCTTGGCTGAGGGCTAGTCTCACTAGGAGAAGCAGCCCCTCCGCCCTGCGCCCACAGCCCCGCCCAGAGGCCCGCACACAGCACAGGGTTGGGCGGCACCGCCATCTGCCCGCGCGCACCATAGGGCGCGCTGTGCGGGCGCTCGGCCCCCGGAGTGCCGCTGGCCTCCTGGCCGGGTGCCCCATTTCCTCCAGAGGGAAGGGAGGCCGCAGGGGAGAGCTGGTGGGCGGGAGGTGTGCGGCCGGGAGTGAGCGGGCCGGGAAGGCAGCGGGGGGCCGCGTGGGGTCCGGGCTGGGCGACAGTCCCAGTCCTGGTGCAGCGCACTGGGCCGGAGCCCTTAACACCGCTGTCCCCCCGGGGTGCAGCCGGGAACGCTAGGTCTGGACCCCGGAAGTCCATGAGTCGCGAGGATTCGTGCAGCCCTCAGTACCCCGCCCCTCCGGCGGCCACTTCCCGAAGGCTTCTGCGGGCTGAGTCGCGCGCACCCCGCCCCATTCGCACGCGTCGCCAGGACTCGCGGTCAAGAGCTTTCCCGGCTCACCCACTCCCACCCCTGGACCAGTCTGCGCCTCCTCAGCGTCTAGCCAATCCCGCACGTTCGTGACCGCCAGGCTCTTGGGCCTCACCCCGCGCGGCCCCGCCCCTCCTGTTCCCAGGTCCAGACTGGTCTGAGCCGGCTGCTCCTGGGGTTGGCTCCGCCTCACGCAGCGCGCGCAGCCTGTGGGTCTTACAGCCGTGACGCGAGCGCGACGCAGGTGTGACGCGAGGGCGACAGCTCTCGAAGCGCTGGTGCTACATCTGCCGCTCTCTGAGGCAGCCTTTTGCTTGCCAGGCCTGGGCCGCCCCCGGCCTTTGCCCCCCCTCCCCCTGCCTCCCGTGGCCACCATGGACGACTACTCGGTTTTGTCTGACACTGAGCTGGCCGCGGTCCTGCGCCAGTACAACATCCCGCACGGGCCTGTCGTAGGTATGCAGAGGGTGGTGCGCGGGATGTCCCTGGGGACCCGCGCCCCGACCGCACCCTTGACTTCCCTGCGCTCCTTGTCTGCAGGCTCCACGCGCAAGCTTTATGAGAAGAAGATATTCGAGTATGAGAGCCAGCGGCGGCGGCTGTCACCCCCGGGCTCATCCGCCTCCTCCTACCGGTTCTCAGGTGGAACCCCACCCCGCGGCGCCAGTTAACCCCTGCCACTCTGAGGGAGCTGGGGCCTCGGGGAAGACGGTCGTGAAGGCGTGGTGAGAAGGGAGGGAAGGCTGGGGTGAGCTCCTTTCTTATCCCTTTCTCAATTCAGACTTGGATTCCGCGTCTTCGGGCTCAGATATGTATGATCTGCCCAAGAAGGAGGATGCCCTACTTTACCAGAGCAAGGGTAAGCTTGGGGCTGGGGTAGGCCCCTGTGTCTGCGTGCACGTGTGTGTGTGTGTGTGTGTGTGTGTGTGTGTGTGTGTACGTACGTATGAATGACCTCATCACTTAGTCCCATCTAGAGACTCCTGCATGGGGAGACCAGGAAGCCCCACACTCTACCAGTCCTAGAAGGTGTTAACATTAGGGCCACTGGACCAATTGAGAGACTGCACTGTTTTTTATCCTTATCATCTCCAAAGGCTACAATGACGATTACTATGAGGAAAGTTACCTGACCACCAGGACTTATGGGGACCCTGAGGCCAAAGGTTTTCGACAGCCAGCAACGTCCCTCCCAGATCCTGACACTTTTCATCACCAGGTGAGTGAATTTCAGTCACAGCTCAGGTGTGGCCTTGGGGTCACAGTCGAGTGAGGAAATCCAGGCAGCCCTAAGAGACAGTCGACATGTATCTCCGGTCACAGCCTGTCTCGGGGGTCCATCAAAACTATTTGATTAGGGCCGGGGATTTAGCTCAGTGGTTCTGGCGCCTGCCTTGCAAACATAAGGTCCCTAGTTCAATCCTCGATAACTACACACCACAGTGCCGGGTGTGGTGATTCATGCCCATCAGCAATCACTACCACAGACCACAGTGCTGGGCTTGGTGGCTCACACCTGTAATCCCAGCACTCGGGAGGCAGAGGCAGGAGGATTGCTGTGAGTTCAGGTTAGAGTTAGTGAGTTACATAGTGAGTTCAGGGATAGCCTAAACTACAAAGTGAGACCTTGTCTCAAAAAAAAAACACCCCAAAACCCAAAAAACTATTTGATTAGGACAGAGGTGTGTAGCTCAGTGGTAAGGCACTTACCTAGGGGTTGGTACCCAATATACCAAAATATTTAAAAAATTGATGAGAAGCCAGGTGTGGTGGCACATAGCTGTGATTTTAGCTCCCAAGTAGATGAGGCAGAAGGATCCCTGAGACTTACAGGCCATCCTGGACTACATTGGGAGGCCCTGTCTCAAAAAAAGAAAAAGATGAGAGCATACAAGGTGTGTGTGTCCCTGGTCCCTAGCCTGGGATCTGGACTCTGTTTTTTTCTGAAAATCCTGGGGGAGGAAGGAGGGTGTTGGAGACAGGCACTGGGACAGTCTTCCCACAGACAAGAAGCCAGGAGCCCAGTATGGTTCCAGAGGGAGCAAATGTCAGTCTTTGAACAGGGTCAGCACAGGCTGGTCAGGAAGTTTAGTCTTAGGTGGGACAGAGCTGTTATTGCCTGTTGGGCTCCTGAACAGCTCTTTTGCAGGTGCGTGAGGACCGTGTCTTCTCTGAAGAGGACAGCAAGGACAGGTAAGCAGTGTGCAGGCCTGAGGCTGTGCCAGCCCTGAGGCTGTGCCCTCCTGGCCTATCTGCTCCTTTTTGCTGCAGGGAACGCCCTGTCTATGGCCGGGACAGTGCCTACCAGAGCATTGCGCACTATCGCCCCACCTCCAGCATCTCCAGGGGCTCCCTGGGCCTGTCCTACTACCCGGCATCACCCACTTCTTCCAGGTCCTCCTCTTCATCCTCCCCACCTTCCTGGCTCACCCGCCGGGCCATCCGGCCTGAAAAGCAGGTCTCTGCACCAGCAGTGGCCCAGGAGCGCCATGTCCCACTCTGGGGCCAGCTCCTCCTCTTCCTGGTGTTTGCTGCCTTCTTGCTTTTCGTTTACTACTCCATGCAGGCTGAGGAAGGCAATCCCTTCTGGATGGACCCCTGAGGGTCCTGCTCAGAGCTGGCTCACAGAGCCTGGCTGGCTGCCTAGCAGTGATCTGGGGTGGGGGTGGGATGGGAGGGGGTTACTGTGTGTCCTAGCTTGGGGTGTCGGGCTCATGCAGGGCAGTTCCCACCCTGCCACCTGGCCCTGCCCTCCTTGTGAGCCTCTGAGCCTTGGAACCAGGCTGAGACCTTATCCTTCTGAGGGGAACATGGTTGTTCTGCATGCCACTTCTTGTTCATTGTCATGTGTTGGGGGATTAAGCAAAGGCTGTCCTGACATTATTTTCATGGACATACAATAAAAGACTGTTTATTTTTACCACAGCCTGTTTGGGTCTGCATTTTGCCTTGGTCTTGGGAGAGGGAGGAAATGCTACCCAGAGATATGTTCCTGTTTCGTTTGTAAGTTTTATCTCCTGACTCATTCCCCAGAACACTTGTGACTACTTACAGACATGACTACCATATGACAAACTGTGGAGAGCTAGTTCAGGGATGCAGGTAAAGCTGTGTGAATAACACTGATTATAGGGATCTTACACATTGGAAGGCATAGGGATGGAAAGGAAATGACATGCTAGACCCCCCGTTATGCTTCTGTAACCCCAGCACTCCTGGAGATTGACTGCAAGTTCAAGCCCAGCTTGGGCAATTTATTGACTTAGTAAGACTGTCCCAGCCAGATGTGGTGGCTTACACCTGTAATCCTAAAACATGGGAGACAGAGGTAGGAGGATTGCTCAAATTCGAGGCCAGCCTGAACTATAAAGTGAGACCTTGTCTCAAAAAAACTAAAAAAAAAGAGTCTCAAAATTAAAAGAAACTATGGGCCAGATGAGCCCACACCTGTAATCTCAGTCCTTGGGAGGCTGAAACAGGAGGATCACTGTGAGTTTGGGGGCGGCCTAGCCTGCATATGGGTTCATGGCCAGCTTGGACTACATAGTAAGACCCTTTTTCAGAGAAAACAAAAAACTCAACAAAAACACCATAGAATCCTGTTGATCAGTCATTTCTCAGTGCTACAGGGACAGGCATACATGCTGAGTGGGGAGGTAAGAAGAACCATACCCTGGGGTCCAGCCCTGGCTTCAGTCCCCTGGCTGTGACCTGCTCTGACCCCAGGTCTGAGGGCCTGAATTTGCTATCTATAGGAGACACAGTAGGTGGCTGGGTGAGTGTGGCAGCCACTTAGATGTCTGGCAGGAGAGAGGAGAAGCCACTCGGGTCAGTGTTCCCTTTTCTCATCTGTTCACTATTTAAGGGACTCAGATCTCTTCCTGGCCAAGAGCAGACAGAAGATAGCTGAGGCTGCATCAGACGGCACTGAGCCCACCTCCCCGACTGCTAAGAACAAAGTCCTCCACTGGCCTCACTTCCCAGGGCCCCCGAAGGTGCCTAAATTCATGATCTATCCATGGAATCCGTGTTCCAGTTCACTCCAGGTCCACTCAGTCACAGAGATCCTGAGGGGAAGGAGAGGCCTCGGAGGCTTTTGCCATCACAGTGGGACTCCTGAGGACTCCAGGGCACCAAGCCGTCCCTGCTCCCATCCCCACAGGCACTAGCTGCCCTGTGAAGGTCTCAATCCCCACCCTCCATTACCCTGAGAGGGCAACCTGGTGCCAGGAGATCAGAACTCTGCCCACTGGCTGCTACACTGAGTTCCACAGCCCAGGGAAGAGCCCTAACAGCCAAAGAGGGAGGCTGGGACAGGACAAGAAGAGGGAACAGGAAGGAGGGCTTATAAGGTTCCGACCTTTTCCCCTAGTCACTCAGAGCCTCTTGTACCTTCTTGGTGGTGGCCTTTGAGGGGTACATAGCCCTGTCTGGCTTCTACTGCCAACCCTCGTCTGGCAGGGCCCCTAAAGTGTAGCAGTTCCTATCTCACCTCTGCATCCACAGGGACCCAAGGCACATCTGAAGCTGCAGTGGCCAGGATGGAGACAAACCTAGAAGAGGACCAGGTCTTTGGGACACCTGGTCAGAGGTGAGAAGCCACTTGTCCCTGAGCCCGCAGAGTGTTAGTCCAGCCCGAGACCCCAGCCCTGAGCCCTGCTGGTATATGAGCTTCAGGAGCAGGAGTCCTGGGAACAGGCCATTCCCGGGCTGGATAACATGCCATGCCCAGCAGGCAAGGATGCACCGGCTGGTAGCTTCTTGTGAGAGCCGGCCCCGGAAGCTGCAGGCTCAGGGTCTGGGCACAATGCTCCCAGCCCAGCAAACTGCCCTTGGCCTCCAGCAGGTAGGCTTGGCCAGACCACACACAGTTCCCCTTGCTTTCTGGCAGCCCTGGACCGGTTGCGGGGGAGAGATACATGACCATGGGGAGTGCCACTTCCACAGCAATGGGGATGAAAATGGCCAGGTGTCCTTCAGGGTCCAGCTAGCAAGCCCTAGGCAAGGGAACAGGCGAGATAGAGCAGAGGGGCCCCTGGTGTCAGGGAGGACAGAAGTAGATGACAATGGGAAGAACCCTGCCACACCCCCACACCCCCGAGGAGCCTGGCAGGGGTGGGGACTGCCAGGCACCAAGAGCGGAACAGGGCTCCAGTGAGGAGCAGAGAGCCCCTTGGGCTGAGCAGTTTGAGGCAGGTTCCCGAGCTGGGTGGGGGACAGCCCAGAACACAGGACTCCAGCACCAGGCAGTGTCACCGGGAAGAGGCGCAGGGCCACCCAGGGCTCAGAGAGAGGGGGCAGCATGGCTCATGTCCCCCAAGTGCTCTGCTCTCACCAAAGACCAATGTGTAACCTTTCCTGACATGACACCTAGGGCAGAAGACACACAGGCCAGGACCCTCAGATCTCAGAGGCTGCTGATCCAAAACAGAGAGCGCCAGAGGAGTGGGTGGCACCTTGAAAGCAGGGATGTTTGAAGACAGCAGTCCTGTCCTCTGCACACCCCAGGTCGCCCTGTGGGCAAAAAGGTGACCTGGAGCAGAAGCCAAGGCTTCTGACTGGGATGGCCTTGGAGGCTCTGGGCACAGGTGCTACCAGTATGGTACAGGGCATACTGGGCATGGCTCCTGGCAACCCCCAATCCTGATGCCCTGGTCACAGCGCTTACAGCAGCTGCCTTGCAGCCAAAAGGGCACCTGCCAGGTCAGGGCAGGTGCGGTGGGGATGATGCCCACCTGCAGAACAGGTTATGGCCTGGCAAGGTACCAGGCAGCTGGAAAGGGGGTGTGGCTCTGACCGGATCCCCCAACACCATTGCAGACAGAGGAAGCAGCCCCTCCCTAGTCCTCACCCAGATCCCCAGGGATGAGAAAGGTGACATAGCTATGCTAACATGAGGGGTCAGGTGGGACGTCCAGGGGCATGTGGCCCAGGAGTGTGGTGGCGAACTGAGCTTGAGTGTGTCCCAAGGAGTCCAGGACACTTGGGCTGACACCCTGGCTGAGGGACTGTCTCTGCCACATCAAGTCCCATGGGGGAGGGACCTCTTCCAGTTTCAGATTGGCAAGGGGGTTTGGGGAGTATTTAGGAGCTGTCACTGGAGGTCAGGGGGTGCCTAATGGTGACAGTCAACAGGAAAAGCACCTGCTGCCTGCCAAAACTTTGTGACCAACCCCAAGCCACCCAGGGCATCATCATCAGGAAGTCCCATGGCCAGGGAGCAGCCAGCAGGAAGGAGGCAGCTGTCACCAGAGAAAGGTGACAGAAACAGTATTTTGGGGGCTGGAAGGAACCCCCTGCTCCATGCCCACTTGGCCAAGTCTCCCCATACTCCAGGCCCCAAGGGTTCCTGGGGTGAGATGTCAGAGGCCAGGACCCAGATCCATGGCAGCATCCCAGGGGGAAAGTGCCCCCCCATGGGCGGGCACGCCTTTCCCTTCTCCATCCGGGTGGAGTCAGAGGGAACAGCAGCCTGGGTCTCTGAGTGGGTGCCAGGTGGAGGCAGTGTGCGGTCTCCCATCCTGGGTGGGGACTCCCACTGAGCTCTCACTGAGCTGAGCTGGCCGCTGTGACAAGAAAGAGCCAGCTTGGGCTGGGGATTTGGCTCAGTGGTTCCCGTGCCTGTCTTGCAAGCACAAGGACCCGGGTTCCATCCCCAGTAACCACATACCATACTGGGTGTGGAGACTCACCCCAGCAGCAATCAGTGCCACATTCCACAGTGCCGGGCGTGGTGGCTCATGCCTGTAATCCCAGCACTTGGGAGGCAGAGGCAGGAAGATCTCTGTGATGTGAGTTTGAAGCTGAGCTTAGGGCCAGCCTGAACTACAAAGGGAGACCCTGTCTCAAACAAAACAAAACAAACAAACAAAAAACCTAAAAAGAAAGAGCTACCTTGCCCTGATGCAAAGCCTGCAAGTCAGGGCCCTAGCCCCAATTCCAATTCAGGGCTCACAACTCCTGCCTCAGAAGACCAGGAGGGAGCTGGCAGCACAGGCAGTAGTGAGGCACAGCTTCTTCCGGTCCCACATCTTCACCAGGGCCTGCAGCCAGCAGGGCTCCGACTGTTGCCCAAGCACCGAGGGCTTGGGGCCACACCAACTCCGAGGCACATACTCCTCCCTAGCACGTCGGCCTCCGCATTCCCATCTGGACCCTGGGTGATGGCAAAGCTACCCTCTGCCCTGGCCAAGAGGCCTCGCCCTGTCCCAGCTCTGGGGACGCAGCCTGTGACCCGGGCATGTAACAAGGACACTGTTTTCAGGTGGCCCTGTTAGGGACCTGGAAGGCAGGAGGGCAGTGGGGTCTAGGAGGCCGGGGGCTCGGCCTTGGAGCGGCCCCCGGCCATCTGCTGCTCCCCAGCATGGGTGCAGCGGAGGCCTCCCACCCAGTGGGGCCTGGGGACACGAGGAGTTGCGTGGGGACAGGGAGTCAGCTCAGCTTCCTGCCGGGCCCCGCCACGGGGACCCGGGAGAGACCCTGAGCCCCAGCCAGGCCCTGAGGGTCCTCCTGGGCACTGTCCTTGAGGATCGTGGAGAGGAGGAGGGACAGTCGCGTGGCAGCACGGACGCTCAGGTCACAGGCTGCAGGGCAATCAGGATGGGCACAGGACTCTCTGGGGCCGCTACCGCAGCTGAGCCCGGCGCAAGGAAGCCCAAGCCATCAGGAAAAGGCTTGGCTTCCTGATGCCGTCCAGATCCAGAGCTGGGGCCCGACCAGGAAAACTAAACTGCAAGGGCAAGGGACGGACCAGGACAGCCAGCAGTGAGATGTTCCCGTGAGGAGAAGCCCAGGCCCCGCTGGCAGACAGCAGAGCCCAGGAGCGGGGCCCGAAGGCCACGCGCTTCCCTCTGCTGTCCTCGAGACGAAGGGTCCCTGGTGGGGCTCCGGGTAGATGACGGCCACCCTAGGACCTGCACGGAGACCACCCAGGCCTACAGCGGCTCAGAACGCCATCCCGGGTGGGCACAGGGGCCAGGGCCGGCGGCCTGGGCAACAGTACCAGGAGCTGGGAGGCCAGCCAAGGAAGGCAAAGTTGCCCAGGCACCCGAGACTCCCGGAAACCCTGGGTGGGCCGCTCCGAAAACGCGTGTTCCCAGGCACAGTGCAGGGTGACAATCACCGGCAGGGGGCCCGTTCCCTCCCACCTCCACGTTCCCTCTGCTTTCTCTGCGGCCACCTCGACCTCCCTCCCACACAGGACAGGCCAGGGACTGCAAGCGCCCCAGGTGACACCCAGCCCCACGGGGTCCCGACGTGGAACAGGACACCCCCCCGGCATCCCCACCTCGAGGGCCACGGCTGTCCGGTGACCTGGAGACGGGTCAGGCCCGCTCCTGCCTGCATCCCCGATGCCCAAAGCGGGGGCTCCAGGATCCCCGTGACTCGGGCGCCAGCTGCCACCTCCCTCTCCCTGGACAGTGCCGGGGTGTGGGGACTGTCCGTGCGCAGGCAGGAAGGAGCCCGACCTGACACACAGGCGAGTCCTTGCCACTTCGCGTGGCGGGGCGGGGAGGAGGGAACAGCCAACCTCTGGGTCCCGGGAGGCTGAAGCCCGAGGGCCAGGGCGCGAGAGAGCTGGGGCCGGACTGGGGCGTGGCCGAGCCAGGGTGCTCACGCCGGCTGGCCGGCCAGCCCGTTGGCGGCGGCACCCTTCTCGCCGTCCCGTTTCCCGGCTCTCCTTTGAGAGGGCGGACTTCTCCTTCCTGCGCCCCCTGGGAGGCCGGCGGAACGCACACCTGGTCGGGCAAGGCTCGGGGGAGCCCGGGACGCACTTAGGAGACCCACGAGCCCTGGGTGCCCGCGGAGGCTTCCCACCGCCAGGCCACAGACGCCCAGGTCGTCGGGGTCAGACCGGCCGGTACAGCCCGGCGGGACCCCGGGCGCCAAGACCCGGCCGTCCCCGCCCCTCCTCTCGCTCCCACGCCCGCCCGGTGCCCCGCCCGGTCCCCGCCCTAGGCCCGGCCCGGTGGCCCCGCCCAGTGCCCGCCCGCGCCTTCGGGGCCCAGGCTCCGCCCCTGGGAGCCCACCCCACTCCCACACACGCCCCTCGCCTCTCCGCGCACCAGCCCCGCCGTCTCGGAACGGCCCTTGCGCCTGCGCAGGCGCGCCGGAAGTTTGGCCTCGACTTCCGCCTGGTCGCGATCGGTTCGCCCCACCAACGAGAAGGCTCTTTCGAAAGGGAAGTCCCACCTCCTAGTGATGGCGGACAGAGGCTTCGAAATCCGCCCGGTTACGTGCGCGCTCACGCCGCTTCCGGGGGCCGTGCGCGCCCCTCCCGTGTGCTTGGGGCGGCAAAGGGAGCGCGTGGCACCGGTCGCGCGCACCTCTGACGCCGCTGAGTCGTGCTCGTTGTGGGCGTCTGGTGCTGGACTGATTAAGGGCACCGGAAGACACGGAGAAAGACAAGACAGGCCGCTCGGCCCGCCCCGCAGTTCCACAGCCTGCGCCTCTCCTCCGGGGCGGGGCCGCCCGCGCCCGCAGAGCCCGCGTGGTGCCGCTGTCCAGTGGTCCCAGGTCCTCTGGAGGCTGGGCCAGGGCGGGGCTCCTTTGTTGCGGCCCAGCGCTGCGAGTGAGCCAGACCCTGGCTCAGAGTTAGGGAAAGTGAGGCATAGCGGGCCGTGGTGGCTCACGGCCTGTAATTCCAACAACACTCGGGCGGCAGAGGCAGGAGAACCAGCACGGGTTCGAGGCTCGCCTGGGCTACATAATGCACATTCGGTCCCGGGGTTCAACGCCCACCACCACGAAAACCTAGACAGAAACGGTGCGACTGCGGGGCTCTGGCCTCTTCCATCACCACCACCAACCAGACCTCCCTGCTCAGCCCGAGGGTCTCTCCTGCAGGCAGACCCGTTGTACACTCGGCCTCCGCCTGCACCCCCAGCTCCTAGCCACCCGTCCTCGGTTCTTGCACGTGGGGTTTGTCACTGGGAGACTGTCCCATGCATCCAGGTCACCACAGGAGCTGCAAGCCCCTGGGAGGGCTGTGTGTGCCTTTAGCCTGACTCCCTGCAGGTCCCTCCAAGCCAGTGCTTTTTGTGCCCGTGACTGTCCCTTTGTACTGCCTCGTCAGAGTCTGGGCTTGCAGGAAGCACAGCTGTTTGCGCAGTGGTCCCGGCAAGGACAAGAGTCGGTTTTGAGCCTTAGGCTCTCAACCCCAAAAGCCGAGGGAGGTGCTCACGGGATCCTGTTTGCTCCTTGAGTGCCCAAGAGAATGGGTGCTGGGTCTTGCGGAAGTGGGCTTGCAGTTTCCTTGGCAGTGCCATGCAGTTACCAAGGCAGTCAGTAGGCGGGTTTTGTTTTGCTTTGTGTTGTGGTGGTGTGTGAGACAGTCTCGCTATGTAGTTCAGGCTGACCTTGAACTGACTCTAGCCCAGGCTGGCCTTCTATCCCCTGGGCACCCTCCTGCCTCAGCCTCCCCAGTGCTGGGCTCACAGGAGTTCACTACCACCCCCGGGATTCAGACGGTTTTAAAACATTTACACTGTGTCAGGTGTGGTGGTGCACCCCTGTGATGCCAGCACTCCACTCGGGAGGCTGAGACAGGAGGGTCGCTGCAAGTTCAAGGCCAGCCTGGGCTGTATAGTGAGTTCAAGGGCAACCTAGGATATATACGTGTTGAGAAAAAACGCCCCCTCATCTCAAAAAAAACCAAAAAACCCCAAAACTTTAGGAAACCCCAACAGTTTGACCCATGCTGTTCACTGTTGTGGCGGTTGTCTTTGCCGTTGCCTTTGGTCTGCCTGTTTGCCCTGCCTGCTCGTGTGGTGTCTGCTGGGACCCCTGGCTGAACGTCTCCCCGGGGCATGCTCAAGGGATGTCCTGCAGCTGGTGTTTATCCTTGCTCTCGGGGTGGAGGTGGCCACAGTAAGGCTGAGTGGGGCCCGGGCCTCTGGCAGCAGGCTTGTCACTCAGGAGGTGCCACTGACCTAAATCCCCAGCACCCCCCCCCCTTTTTTT
>PVIR01012435.1:0-44378 GCA_004026965.1 Petromus typicus
GTGTCTCCATAGGCCTTTCTTGCTACCATCCAAAAATATTTTCTGGATATCTGTTACGAGTGGAAGCCACAGTGGACACTGGTAATGTGGAGACTTACGAGAGTCCAGGGAGGCAGGATGTGGCCACAGCAGGTGGCAGGCAGGTAGGTGTGACGGAAGTGCCGAGAGAGGGGTTGCAGGGAACCCACAGCGCAGTTAGAGGCACGGACTGAGACCCATCAGGCAGACAGCATGAAGCTGAGGAAGCGAAGAACGGGAATTTTAGGAAGGAGAGACCGGAAGCAGAGGTTGTCATGGCGAAGTTAATGAGACCAAAGACTAAAAGTGAGACAGGGAGGCGTGTACTCGCCGTGGAGGTGACCAGCGACGGGAGCGCGGTCTCAGTGACCTGAAGTGAGATGAGGCGGTGTCAGCACAACCTGGTGAGACCAACACTTTTTAGAGGAGGCTGGATCTCGGGCGTGTGCGTGGTTGCTAACCCACTGCCCTGATGGGTGTGGCACCGCCGTAATCCGGGCATCTGGATAAGACAAAAGGGGCAGAAAGGCCCTGTTAAAGTTCCCTTGTTGCCTTTGCCACCGTGTGGGCACCGTGATCTCTTTCTCCTCTGCGATGCCCCTCTGCCGTGGGCCACCCTGCCTTGGAGCCAGCTGGTTATGGACTGAGACCTCTACAGACTGTGAGCCAAATAATCCTTTCCTTCTTTAACTTTGGATGCTGAGTATTTTTTTCTCAGCAATGAGAAA
Source organism: Petromus typicus (assembly GCA_004026965.1). Taxonomy (NCBI): domain Eukaryota; kingdom Metazoa; phylum Chordata; class Mammalia; order Rodentia; family Petromuridae; genus Petromus; species Petromus typicus. The sequence goes on from PVIR01012435.1 coordinate 747, forward strand.
AATAACTAAGTAGTATAACTATTTGAGCAATAATTTCTCGTCTTTAATACAGTTAGACACCTCCTTAGCATATGACCCTGAAATCTAATTTCTTATCTTATTCAAGATAACTGAAAATGGACATCCACATAACATAACAGTTATGTTATGCATAACTCCCCAAAATTTATACCTGAATGTGCATGGGTGATTTATTTATAATTCCCCAAGTGGAAGCAACACAAATATCCATCCACAGGTAATTGTATAAACAACTTGTGATGCATCTATAAATGAAATGATTCTCAGCAATAAGGGCTACAAATTACTGATACACCGGGCAGCATGAGTTAATCTTAGAAACGTAATGGTGAGTGAAGATGTTGAATCCACAAGAACTTTGCTGTGTGCATTTCTAGGAAAGGCAAACCTACCCCACAGAGACAAAAGCAGATTTCTAAAATGTCTGATAGGTATTGGGAAGCAGTAAGAAAATATTCAAAGGGGAAAGGAGGGTAAGGGTAAGAAGGGAAAGAAAAAATATGATCACTAAAAAACGGGAAATGAAGCTGATGTACATAGGGGTTGGGGAACTCGTGGGGCAGGGAATGGGAAAAAGAGAAGTGTCACGTACTGGTACAAATTCACAATGTTGATTGTGATCACAATGTGTATGTAAAATGTACTAATAAAATCAATAAAAAAAAACTAGATTAGCATTGGCTCATAAAGGGGGAGGTTGAGGGCTGGGGATTTAGCCCAAGTACTGCATCTGCCTAGGAAATGCAAGCTCCTGAGTTCGATCCCTGGTACCAAAGAAAAGGGAGGAGGGGTTTGAAAGTGACAGTTCAGGGACACAAGGGAACTTCTGAGGGAGATGAAAGTGTATCTATCTGTCAAAAATTACTTGAATAGATACCTAAAATGTGTGCCTTTTATTTCATGTAAATTATACTAAAAGTGATTCAAAGGTAAAAATATGTATACCTATATATGTAGGTTTTGTGTTTTAAAGTAGAATCAGTGTTATGCATAACTCCCCAAACTGTATCATTATAAATGCCATATTTAAAATAATGCTGACATCCTTTTAGTCAGTGCTGTAAGTTGTACTTGAATTCAGTTCTTAAAATATGAACTGCTAGGGCCGGGGAGTTAGCTCAGTGGTTCCGGCGCCTGTCTTGCAAGCGCAAGGACCCGGGTTCGATTCCCCGGTAACCACATAACAATACTGGGTGTGGAGACCCACATCCAGCAGCAACCAGTACCACATGCCACAGTGCCGGGCGTGGTGGCTCACGCCTGTAATCCCAGCACTTGGGAAGCAGAGGCAGGAGGATTGTGATGTGAGTTTGAGGCTGAGCTCAGGGCCAGCCTGAACCACAAAGTGAGACCCTGTCTCCAAAAACCTAAAAAAAAAAAAAGTATGAACTGCTACTGGGAATAACCAGCAGCATTTAGTCCACTAAATAAAACCTTCAGAACTGTTAAGTTGTACACACATGTTTATTCTGAATAGCCTCAGAAGTTATTAAATGCAGTGTTTCTCATCTGCTTTTCATCTCACAATTCTAATAAAATGAAAGTGTAAAAGATGTTATATTAGCTCATTTCAGTCGGATGGAATCACTTGTCTGACAGTCACAGAGGGTGAATGAGAAAATTCTAGTGCTATTTTCAGAATGAATGAGCTGAAACCACTTAGTGTTTATTTTCCATGAGAGAAACACTTGTTTTTCATTAAACTTTTTGTACACAACAGATGAACGGTGGATCCCAGAAACACATTCAGAATAAGATGAAGTGATGGTTTTTCTTCGAAATCTTGCTAAGTCCTTTCTGGCCTGTGTGTGTGTGTGTGTGTGTGTGTGTGTGTGTGTGTTTATTGCAGTGCATCAACTTGTTGGAGGGTGGCAATTTAATCTCATATCTGCAGACTCTTAAAATCTGGGATTCATAGCTGTGTGTGTGTTTATTTATTGCAGTGTATCAACTTGTTGGAGGGTGGCGATTTACTCTCATAGATGCAGACTCTTATAATCTGGAATTCATAGCGTAAAGTTTTCGGAATAACAATTTTGGCATGAGTTCAAGTTTTGTGTGTCTTTAAAAAAATGATGTAAAACATGACTATCTTATCAATCAGTGTTTTTGAAAGATTGGATATGTCTGGAGTTGTTTTCCATAAATTCAGCTTGCTGCATAAAGTGCATACGACGCAAAGCTGTGGGTTGGCACGGCAGGGAGAATGCAGTGAGAAGCACACCGTCCCACCTGCTTGGGAGAGCGCAAGGACTTCTTCCTGTTTAGCTCACCGATGGTTTGGTGATGTGCATTACTGTGACAATATACCGCCAAGGACATGGAAGCGGCTGCACATAAAATACAAACACTGCGTTAGTCAAGTCTCTGTGAGGGTCACAGCTGTACAAAGCTGTCCGTCTTCAGGTGGGAGATGAAGTGGCAGAGGCGTCGGCGTGTGGCTCAGAGAGAGCTGGCGAGGAGCACCTCCGCCTCGGCCGGGACTCCCTGCCCCAGGGCGGCGGCCGCCTCCGCTGGACGTGGCCGGGTTCCTTCCCCGGAGGTCATCTCAGCGGAGCTTGCTTGGTCCACCTCACAGGACAGGTGTGATCAACTACATAAGCTAAATTAGCAGGGAGAACTTTGAAAGCCAATGTAGAATGCTTCTTTCAGAAAAATACTGGTAGGTTTTCCTTTTCTTCCCTGAAGGAGATTGACAGATTTCAGTCAGAGGGATTGTTTATCTCAGAGGCTGAGTTGGATTCCTTCACTCTTCAGACAGGAAAGGTCATATTCCCTGTCCGCGTACACAGCTGGAAGGAGTACCTTTATCTAGGCGCTGTGCTGAGCCACTTGGACACTTTAGACCTGAGAGCAATCTCTGCAGGGAAAATTAGGATGATCTTCTTAGGCAGAGTAATGTGAGACTGTGGACGTTCAGTGGTGTGCTCAGACCCTGTCGTTGGCAACTGGCTGGGCCAGGAGGCAAACTATGTCCTGCCCTGGGTTTACCATGTCAAACTGACCTCCTAACGTGAAGCTGTCTTTCTTTGAGAGTTTAGAACGAAAAGATCATTAGAGATGAATTTGGAAATGGGCCCAGAAGGATCAAAAACTTGTGCAATCACAGAGCTAAAACCCAAGTGCTGGTCAAGAGGAAAGTGCTAATTTCAGAATGAATGAGCACCATCAGGAAGTCCAGTCATGAGCAGAAAGGGTCCGCTGTGCTCACAGTGTGGAGCCTGGAAAACAGGCACAAGTGGCGAAGATTCGGGCACCCGGTGTGTGGGGTCAGTGGGGTCTGCGTGGGGTCTGGAGTCTGATATTTGATTGCTGAACAACTCGGAGTGTGCAGAACGCTTCCATGTTCCCTTCTAGAGAATGAAAATGATCCCAGGTAGAGTCAGAACCACGCAGAGCTCCAGTCTACTCCCCATATCATATTACTAGGATTTGCAGTGTGAGCAATGCAGTAACCCAGAAGCGGTGCCTGGACAAAGCAGACAAAGAATACAGAGGAAAATCTATTCTTATTAGAACACAAAGAGGTGTGAGGGAAAAATTGTTTTTCTCTTTTGTGGATTTTGTCTATGAACTTGTCTTAGAGAGTCTTACCTGGGGCTGGATGTGGTGTAACCACTGTTCCCGCCCATCCCTGGCCCACCTGAGGGCCAGCATCCCACTCTCAGGGTGCAACTCAGGTGTGGGTCTACTGACAATGTAGTGTTCTTTTCCCGAAATATGTTTTTGTATTGTCAATATTTAATGCTTCGCTTGAATTGATTAATGATGTAAAATTACCAGCAATCATTCAATAGTAGGACAGACTAGCGTTTCAAATTTTCGACCTTGAAATTCCATTCTGTCTCTTAAATAGGAGTGCCCAAATCTACAACAATATTAGAAAGTTCCAGGATTTTATAATCAAAAGTAGCATGTATTTCATTTCTGCCTAAGCCATGATTATGGCGTACATGTACATATCACTTGTGTAATATACGTTAACTAAATTTAGCAGCCCAATATGAAAAAAAATTTATGTGCATGTTTTGAAAATTCTATTCTGTTGTCAACATAGCTGTTATCTCTACTACAAAACTGTCATGGAGAATATAACTCTCAACCTGTTAGATGTCAGATGTGCTGAATTTGTGTCTCCTCATATTGAAAGAATGGATTCGAGGAGAAAGGAGATTCAGAGTAGAAAAGGTTTATGAGAGAGTACTCCTAAGAGACAGCAGTGATCCTGAAAGTGACTCACCATACAAGCTCTTTGTCCAGAGATATTTTATATGACAAAATCACAGTGCAGGTGTCTATGGGTCAAAGGGTAATCAACCTAAGGATTCTACGAACATGTAGTTAATTAGCTAATATTGTTCCAGTACAGAAGCGAGGCACATAGCAAGGGTATCTGGCAAGCACCATTGACTCTGCTTATCTGTAACTTCTAATGCAGAGAGAACAAAGACCTGGAAAGGGAGAGGAGTATGGACCTGGATGTTCTTCTGGTCACTCACCTGTGCGTTTTATGCATTATCTGGGCTCCCTGGGCCCAGGGTGCTAATTATACAGTAGCTTGAAGCTGCTGTTTGTCAGGCCCAGCAGGCCTGGCTACTGGGTCTCCATTCTGAGGCTGAGCTCTCCTCAGATTCGTCTCCAGACACAATCTTGCTGTCCTGTCTTCTGCACTGACTCTCTTGAGGGCCCAGTCTCTCTCTGATGGTCCATTAATTTCTATCTAACTTAGCTGTTTATAATATTCCTCTTTATAGGGAGGTGTCTCAAGTTGCTGTTAGGGGACAACAGGTAAAGACCGGTCTGGCTCCTTCTAGCTGGAGGGGTCAAAGTCACGGTCAGCACTCACACATAGTCCTCGGAAGGTCTATCTAGAAGCTCCTGATAGATGCCAGGCATTCTCATCGTGGGAAGGTGGATAGCTTTAAGTATAGGAGGACAAAGCCAAAGATATAGTTAAGTATATTTGGTCCAAATGACAGGTCATCAGAAATGTTACTAATTTGGCCCCAAAACATTTCTGTCATGAAAAGCCAGTGATGGCTTCTCAGAAAGAGCAGAAGGAAAGATCCAGGGAGCTTTGGGCCCTCCGTGGCACTTAGTCACGTAAAATCTTGAAACGTCATTGAGACATCAGCAGAAGGGTCAGGAGTGCACCCACGACATTCAGCTTTTGTATCACATGTCCCTTCTTTTGCTGCCATATCTAAGGCCATCTGATCTGGAGGACAGCGTGTCTCACCAATCTGACTTCTTGATCTAGAAGGGAGATTCCAGTAGGTGTCATTGAAGGCCCGTTGAGTACAGGTAGTCAAGGCCTCAGTGTGTGACACCTTCTAATCCCAGAGGAGGGCAGACAGCCAAATGGCCATGCCAGTGAAGCACACTCCTAGACCAGGGGTCTTGTAGGTTTGTGGGTTGACTGATACTTTTGACACTCCTGTCTAAAGTATCAGGCACACTAATCCCAGAGTGCCTCTCCCTAGCCAGGGCCACAAGTTTGATCCACAGGACCAACATATGCCATTGGGGTTTTTCATTTAATCCCAGGGTGATTAACCCAGTCTTTTGCAAACCAGTGATCAGCCTGTAGAGTTATGATATTTATACATTGATTGGGGAGTGTTCACCTGAGTGTTTAGTAGAATGAGGCCAGTGAGAGAAAGAGAGATTAATTTGGTCCCAACATAAGGGAATGCTTCCACTAAGGCATCCTGTGATGGAATCCGGCTACATATAATCATCTCACATCGGGAAGTGGCAGTCTCCATATCTGTGCTTGCTGGCTCTTTTGAAAGATCCCTTACTCTTAGTTAATACGGGTTCTACAGCAGAACATTGGGAGGCTTCAGTGGCACCTTCAGAAAAAATCCAGTTGTGTCTGGAGTTTGCAGGGTAAAGGGTGGAGTCTATGGGTGCTCAGTTATCTTAGAGTGGTGGGCTCTCTGTGAAGTGCTGAGCCTTCTATGTCTTGTTAGTGTAGTCGTATAGCTTATTCTAGTGATTGTCTTGAAATGAGGATACGCTCAAGGGAACCCTGATGTTCTCAATGAGGGGAGCAGGCCACATGTCCAGCAAGATGTTTGTTGTAATGACTGGCATCTTCCTGTGCCCACAGTAAAAACGGCTGCCCTTCAAGTGGTATGAAAGTAATTAGTAGAAGGGCTAAGGGCAACATCTGAAGATATCACTTCCTTTTTGAATAAGAACTTTAAATCTTCTGTGGATTCACAGGAGTATTCAGGTGGCTGTTCACACTCAAGAATGGTCTTTTTTAAACCTTCCCTGATGACTATGGTCTCTACACACAGTGAAGGTGACAGAGAAGCCTAATGCCTGGCTGAAAACCTATGGGACTGTTACTTTAAAATAAGCCCCGTTATTACTCTGTAAACTTGTGGAAAGTTAAAATTTGGGGATGATTTCTGACATTTAAACCTTCACCACTTCTTGAACATTTTCAATTCTGCAAAGGAAGTAATTCTGCAAATTAGTAAATTCTGCAAATTAATAAAAGTATCTACCAAGACTAGCAGGTATGAGCTTCCCTTACTTTTTAGGGTATGGGTAAAATCAAGCCGCCAATTTCTTGAAGATATTTGTCATGTCTCAGCAAATCTGGAGGAACTATAGGCCAATGAAGAGGGTTTTTTTTTTTTTTTTTTTTTGTAGAGCTCACATGTTTTAACTGTCTGTTTTGTTGTTTGAGAGAGTCTCTTCCCTAGGAATAATTCTGCCACTATCACCAGGTCTTATCTTTCTCCAGGCAAAATTTTGATATAAACACTTAATAACTTTCCACTGATTAGCACCAGGAAGGAAAAATTTACCATCATTCGATTGCAACCATTCTAGTGGAAAGACCTGACATCTTGGGAAAGAGCGCTTGCAATTTTTGACTATTTGGGTCAAACATGATGGAGGGACCCTTCCCAAACCAGGCGGACTTGGTGGGAGGGGCTCAACCTCCCCGAACCAGGCGGACTTGGTGGGAGCGGCTCAAGCAGCTTCTTTTCCAGCTGCATTGATATGGTTACCTTGGAACACTTCAGCTCCACTTTGGTGCCTTCTGCAGAGAGTTGTTGCCACCTTGGAGAGTTGATAAAAAGATTTCAAAAGTTCAGAAATCTTCTTATGAGATTTTAAGAGATTCGTTGGCTGTTAGAGAATTTATCTTTCCATACAGCAGCATAGGTGTGTAGCACTAGGAAAGCACACCAGGAATCAGTGCAGATGTTAACTTTCTGTGCTTTATTGAGTTGTAAAGCTCTGCCAGGGCTGTGAGCTCTGCCCAGGGGCAAGTGAAGAACGTTTTGAGTGTTGCAGCTCCGGTCTTCACAGCACGTCCTGCCTTTCCTGCCCCATTCTCCATGAAGGAGCTGTTGTTACAAAAGAGTCAAGCCAGGGTCACTAAGGGGTATGTCTGACAAGTCTTCACTGGCTGCATGTGTGAGACTCACCTGTTCTCAATCATGTCTTCTGGGCTCCTTTTCTGGTAGAACTGTGATGAGGTTCAGGAGGAGCATGTTTTTATTTCAATGACTGGTTCTTCTGAAGTAGAGCTTGATACTTAAGACGCGGCCTGTCTGATAACCACAGGCTCCCTGCAGTAGAAAGAAGCCCCGCCACTTGCAATCAGATCTTTGCGGAAGGTCAGGTGGATGCTTCTGGTATCAGAGGAGACTTGGTGGCCACGGCCCAAAGGCATGCAGCCGTCCCTTTGCTACACTGTCCGATGCATGAGTCAGACGCCTCACAGGCTGAGGAGCAGGCCTTCAGTCCTGTGCGAGTGTTCCGAAGCCTCTCCCCGTCTCTCACCGAGGCATAGGTTGGAATGGGGTCCTGCCAGAGTACAGTGCGGGGGCATCTGTAAGCACCGAGAGAAGCTTCTGGAACTCAGTTTGGGGACCAGGTTTCCAGGCTGAAACATGAATGTTTGTCTTCTGGGCTGCCTCTGTAATTTGGTAAAGAGTTCTGTGGTCTCAACATGTTCTCTAGTCTAAAGGCAGAAGGAGCCTGTAATTCCTAGGAACGCTTTTAGCTGTTTTAGTCTTGGGCTGCAGGAAGGAGAGTATGTATAAGTGTAGCTCTTTCTCTCAGTCTTTGGGTTTCCTTAGCTATACTGAGACCTGAATATTTTTTTCTCAAGGCTACAAAGTGTTGTCTTAGACCCAGAGAACTTAAAACCTCCATCTTCTAGAAAATTTAGCAAGGCACATTGGAGGATAGCATCTCCAGATAGCAGCACTGTGACTTGGGGACATTCGAAACAGGCCCCGCCCTGGGAAAGCAGCTGTCCACACAGATGAGGATGTCTCTGAACCTGCGGAGCAGCACAGGCCACGTCAGGGGCAAGGCCTGCTCACAGAGATTTTCAAAAGCAGAAAGGGGTGGGAATCTGGATGCACAGGGACAGAAAGAGAATGTATTTAAAGTCTGACACTGTGAATCAACTGGTCTATCCAAGACCCGAGGACAGAGAGCAGCCGGGGTGGGCGCCCCTGGGTGGACTGGCGCTACTGCCCCATTAGCAGCCCGAGGCCCTGTATCAACCTCTGTTCCCCACTGAGCTTTTGGACTTCCAAAACTGAAGCGTTAGAGGGGCCATTACAGGCTGTAAGTTAACCTTGTGCCCTTAAGCTATTAATTATAGGCTTTTTTAAACTTCATGCCTTTGACGTCTCTGGTGAGGAAAAGTAGTGGGATCTTTACGATGTACATGTTTGTACTGGGGCAGTTTTTATTTCTGTCCTGATTTTATATTTAGCTGCCCATGCTTCAGGATTTAGCTTGGCCTTCACTTCAGGGAGGCAACGTATCTGAGCTGAATCATGTGTATCATAGCATTTAATCCAGATCAAGTCTCTTCCCAAAAAGGGACCTGGACTTTCAGGTAAGATAAAAAAGGAATAGTAGAAGAGAAAGCCATCTCAGTGAGAGTCTAATGATCGTGTGAGAGGGAACCATCCCCTCCCCAGTCAACATTCTCACTTAGGGGTGATGGCTGGAGAGAAGGTCAAGGTTGAAAGGAAGGAGCAAAAAGGGAGCGGCAGAACCCAGCTACAGGCTGCTCGTCATTCCGTCTGCAGTCACGACAACTCGGGCTCCTCTAGGAAACGACAGTCCCGTCAGGGAGGGGATGGAGGGCGCCCTGGTGCTTCCCTTGCTGGACCCAAGGGCAGGATGGGGTTGAGCCCCGGGACCTTCATCCCTGGAGGTGGCCTGACTTCTAGCTGTCACAGTGCAAGGTAAGCTCAAAGACATGGACAGTTCTTAACACAGACCTTCCTAAAATGGGCTGGTTTCCCGGAGCTGCAACCAGTGAGTTTGGTCGTTGGGTTGTTCTTGGAGTACCAGGGATCAGAAGCAGAGTTTGCACCTTTTATGCTCACAGCCAAGGCAACCGCTCTCTCTTGGTCTGTATTCGGTCTGCTCTGCCTCTTCTGCATGTCAGTTATCAGATGCTGGACAGGCTCCCCTTACTAGAGCCCTGAGTGAGCTGACCAGAACAAAGCCACGGTTTGCAGCTTTCTCTTGATGCCTGAGGTGGACCGGGTGATCAATCTGCCTTTCAGAATAATCTGTCCTGCTCAATCAAAGAGTGAAGACTTATCGAAGCCCACTGCAAATGACCTGAACAGACAGGCGTTTTCATTTTTTCCCTCACTAATAGTTCATAATTTAGAATAATTGAGGGGCTTGGTTCTTGTCCTTCAAAGACCTTCAAGAATACAAATTTGGAAATGTTTCCTATTCCAATTCCCTGTCCAGCTGGTGGACCAGTGGGGACTTTGTATAGGAGGTACCTGGGCCCCAACAGGACCCTGATGTTCCCCAACGATCTCTCTTCTAGACTTTCAAAATTAAGAATGTGATATTCATCCCCTAAAGTAATAGCAGCCTGTAATTCTGCTTGTTTATCACTGAAAGTCAATGTTCGACCTAAGGGTGACACGACATCTTTCCAGCCCAGGTCCTTATGTCTGAGTCAGTCTCCTAAGGCCTCCATGTCTGGCAGGACTGCCTGAAAACTTCCCCACATCTTGTTCAATCTCTTTGAGGCCACTGACAGCAAAGGACGCGTGGACACGGGTAGGGATGAAATACGATCAGAAAGCCCAGGAAAGGCTTCAGTTGCCCTTAGGGGAGGGAGGGGGTGGGAGAGGAGTTCCAAAGTGGTAATGGGAGACCCTCAGGTTGAGGCTTAAAGACCAGAGGCTTCTGGTTTTCAGTGACTTATACATACACTTTGAATGTAAGTCAAGATTATTTCTTAAGGCCAAAAAAAGGAGAAGAAAAAAAGCCTGCACATAGGAAACCTCTGACCACTCTCTCTCTCTCTCTCATGCGAGTAACGACAGCTGAAAATGACATTGGGCCAAGTGTAGGCACCGCGAAAGATTAAATTACATTTTCTTAGAATTGGAGGGTTGAACAAGTCCTGGTGCTTAAGAATACACTCTAGAAGAGTAAGAAAATTTGATATTGAATTTGCCCCCTAAAAAACAGGAAGAGAAGACAGACCTTTCTAATCCTCCTATGGTGTGATGCCAGCAAAGCCTCTCCTGGAGTCCCTGCTGCAGGTGGCTGTTACTGGAGCATGATTGGAAGATCGGTCAGACAGATTATCCACCTTTCCCAGGGAGCACACCTACTTCTTCTGAATCATCATTTGTGTGTCTCTAGATCACACTTTTAACTCCAAAGCACATTTCTAAAAGCAAAGATGACATTGGCTCCCACTACCGCAGCCTTGATTAAGGAGGGAAGCCTTGCCAAACAGGAAATTAAACCAGTTATCAAAGGATGTACATGAGCTCTTTCAAAGTTGAGAGAGAAAGAGAGAGAGGGAGAGAGAGAGAAAGAGACAGAGACAAAGACAGAGATACAGAGAGAGAGAGAGAGAGAGAGAGACGAAGAGAGAGCGAGAGAGACGGAGAGAGGTGGACAGGGCCAGCAACAGAGAGACAGAGAGGACCAGAAGGGCAGGCTAGAGGGACAGCTTCAGGCTGTAGTGTTTAGGGGCCCTGCAAGTGTATACTTTAGAGATAGCTTTTTCTGATATCAGAGATAATTCTGAGATATCAGAGATAATTATCAGAGATAATTCTCTCCGTCTTGCCTATTTTAACTGGGGCCCCTGCACATTCTGGAGATACCTCCTGACATCTCTTCCCATTTCTTGGAAGAGAGATCAAGTGCCACTTGTCTTTGGTTTCCTGGAGTACGTCTCGCTCATTTCCTATGGGTTCAGGAGTCTCCAACAGGAAAGAAAAAAGTCTCAGGATTGAAAACAGAAGTACATTGCTATTTCCTACCAGTAGTAAAAGAGTAATAGATGAGCTGTCAGGGCCTGTCCCATCGCCTCTGACTGGATCCTCACACACACCCGAGAGTGCTGTGCTGTGAGCCAGTCTGAGAGTCATCGCAGAGAGCTCGCTGTGACAGCAAACCAAGCCATCCGGCAGCTGCCAAAGCCGAGAAGGAAATACAAAGACCCGTTCACAAAATAAAAGGTGTCCCATCAAAGAAACCAAATATAAAAGGTGTCACAATCTTTCGACGTCCTCAACTCAAACCTGTTATCATTTTGGGAAAGAAAGACAAGATGCAAACGACTGAAAGTATTTCAATTCTAAATTACGAAATAAGTCAATCAGTCAAAATACTCCGAGGAGAGCCGTGAGACAGGAGCAAACGTACCTTCTTCCTGAGACCTCAGCTGGAGCTCCAGTCCGCCGGGAGACTGTCACTCCCAACCTGTTAAATGTCAGATGTGCTGTGTTTGTGTCTCCTGATACCAAAAAGTGGATCCGAGGACGGTGGAGACCAAGAGCAAAGGGACCCCTTTATTGAGAGAAACTGCCCTCAAGACAGGGGAGTCCTGCAAGTGAGTCACCACTTAGGCTCCTGGTCTGAGGACGAAGCAAAATCACAACTTGGATAGCTACGGGTCAAAATGCAGTCAACCAATGGGATTGCACAAATAGTTGCCCAGTTACTATGGAACCAGTAGGGAAATGAGGCGCATGGCAAGGGTATCTGGCAAGCATCCTTAACTCCAGCTCATCTGGAACTTCTGATGCAGGAAGAACAAAGACGTTCCTGTGAAGTGCTGGGAGTTCTGGTCTCCCTCCCTGCACGTCTGATGGCTCGCAGGGCTCGTAGGCCAGGGGGTGCTAATTATCATCAGATCTTCAGCACTGTTTATTTCTAGGGAGGCCCACGCCTGCCCCTCACATCTCCCCCATGAGTCCTGCTGCTCTTCAGATTTGTCTCATATTTTGATATCTGTCCTTCTGCACTGACTCCTTTCTGAGGGCACAAATCCTCTCTGCCTGCCTATTAATCTAAGCTGTCCGTAATTAAGCCAACCAAATACACAATAAATAGTCTAGAACTAAAAACTTTAAGAAATCCAAAAGCTGTTTTGAACACATAACAGAATTTTGTCCTTGAGGTAAACAGCGGGTTCCCATTGTGGATCTACATAGCTTCTCCACACCGCTCCCTTCTGCCTGACACCGCTGACCCGTCCTCCGGGACTCCCAGCAGATGGCCAGTCAAGATGATCCCCTGGCTACCATCTCCCCGCACTGTGGCTTGGACACTTTCCCCAGGTGAGTGGGTCAAGGCAATCATTCCCATCTTTCGGGGGTCACTACCCATCATTGCCTGTGGTTTTGCTTTTATTTTTGTAGAAAAAGTTTATTTTAAAGGTAGACGGCAGGACTGCACAAAATGGCCAGCCCATTGTCCACTTTCCGGCCCATTTACAGTAACATATGCAATCATGTACTCAGTCGCAAACACAAAATTGGGGTAAAGAGGAAAGGCAGAGTTGGTGCTGAGAGTGGGGGCTCAGGCATCAGAGTACACAAAGGTGTGTTCTCATGCCTCACGCCTTAAACATAAAGCCAGGGCGGAGCAGGAGGAAGGGGTTTGACTTCTTGTTTGGGTGAGCTTTGTGCCAAAACGTTTCTTTTCATTTATATCAACCCTACTGGCACACTGAGTTCTACTGTGTTTTATTAGGATCATTATCATATTGAAGGGCTTTGACTGTGGGTGAGGGGTGATGAGGGAGGAGATGTGACCGGCAGACGCTGGGGGTGAAGGACGTCTTTCTTGGCCCCTGTGTGAACTCACCTTGTAAATACCAGGCATCTGAAAAATTCTTTATTTGGAAATTACTTTACACTTTGAGGAAATTACAAAAATCGCATTAGGTAGGAAGTTAATACTGATGTAATATTATTCATTAATATACAGATTTTATTCAAAAATTTCCATTGTTTGATTAATATCCTTGTTCTGATCTAGACTCCACCCCAGAATTCCCCATAAAAATCATACCTCTTGTCCGTACATTTATATGATTTTTGGCAAACTTCTGGACCACTTAACCATGATCAATATCAGTGTACAGTGGTACTTTTGTTCATGAATGCTTGTGTTTATAAACAGAAGCAAAATTTCATTTTTGTTTGTGAACTCTGCATCAGGTGATGAGCACAGCCACAGCTACCTTTCCCATATGAGCATGACTGTGGCCGTTTTCCCAGAGTTGTGGGACAGATTGAGTTCATGGCTGAGGTACCATTGTATGGAACATTTTTACTCAGTTGGAACCTGCTCTTTACCGCAAGGACAAAATTAAGTTTTTACTTCTAGACTATCAATCTAGACTTGTTAAATTATGCAATCTACAAAACAGATATGTAATACTTTATGTATATATATATATGTATATGTATATATATATAGTGCATATATATGTATATGCACAAACACACACACACATATATATATATATATATATACATATGTGTGTATATATATATATATATGTGTGTGTGTGTGTGAGTGAAAATGATTCATATTCTGGCAAATTAAACTTTCAGATAATAGAGAATATTCATTATAATAATTAGTAATCAATTAATGAAAATTAAAATATACTGACTAATTCATATGGATATATACATCCAACACACTTTTCTATTCATCTTTATTCATGCTTACTATTTTTAGAGAGGCTTCAATAGTTCTAAAATTTCCTCCAATTAGATCTTGGATGTTTACTTGAAACCTTGGCGTCAACCTCTTTTCTGGTTCCTGTCACCATCATGGTGAATTATGGTCCCTTAATAAAAGTATTAATGCTAATATTTTTAGTAACCAGGTTCTTCTTGCTCCAGAATCTCACTGTAGATCTGAATAAAGGCAGCCAGTAATACCCATAGCACAGCCTGAATATTGGGCTGTCTTGAAATTTTCTCCACTAGACTAATTAGTCTACCAGTCTTATACTCAGGCTCCTGAAATCTTAAAACATGAGTAAAATTGATCAGGTTTTCCTTGACATGTTAATATATGTGGCTTCTACTAGAAGAGCCAGTGGAACCCTTGTTCCCAACTGAAAATAGCTGAGCCTGTCTGTGTGCCTATTGACACTCTGATCTTCTGAGCTCCGAACAATATTATTCATCAGGATCGGTTTATAACATTCTAGGGCTTCTCTAACCAGCATCTCCAAAGTTTTCAAACTCCTTCCACAAGCCAGTTCCAAAAGCTTCTAAACCACCCAATCAGATGTAATTGTAGCAATGGCCCTACTCCCAGTATCAGTCTTTAAGTATTAGTTTCCTGTTGCTTGGGCAAAATACCCAACACCTGGAATTGAAGGAGAGGTTTCATTTTGGCTTGTGGTTGCAGTAGGTTCAGTAGAAGGTGGCCCTCTCCAAGATGGACCTGGTCTGGCGCACCGGCCTGGTGGAGGCAAGATACCTGCATTATGGTGACAAGGAAGCAGAAAGAGAGGGAGAGGCAGGACAGGGGACAGGAATATTCTCTCTAGGTCACGGGCCCAGGGACTCACCACCTTGGAGCAGGCCCCACTTCTCAACAGGACATTCAACTATCAACTCATCCGTGAACGAGCCCTCTCGTGAGTACAGCACCTCCACGATCCGGTCATCTCAGGACATGAGACTGCAGGACATTTGAGATCTAAACCACAAGGGCCAGGGACTGAGGAGACATCAAAGATCAGTGTGTGGCTGTGGATTTGGATTATGTCTACGCTTTCAAGTTCGATTATCCTTGATAAAACCTTCATGAATCTCACTGCTGGGCTGAGAAGACTTGTGACTCAGAGGATGTTGTGAGGATCAGGAGAGACAAAGCTTATGAGCTTTTCACCCAGAGAACAATACATTTGAGATATACTAAGTGTCAGGCGCGGTTCTTAAATGGAAACGTCACTGATATTATTCGTGACCGCTGGCACCAAAACTGATTAAATCGATCCACTCTGGAAGGAACAACAATTGTTAATTGGATCCTCTGTGCTGTATTGAGAAAAGCATTGAACTGATCATGCAGAACTTAATCCAAGTTCAATTTTTGATACTCTGACCCTAAAAGTGACTTTATGCAACTCTGGCTTCATTTTTCTCATACGGAAAACTATCAGAGCTCCTACGGTCACTTTGAATTTTAGTGGAGTAGAATGTTGACTTCATTCTTTTAGTGAGTTTTGTCTGACTAGTTCAGAGAACTGAAGTGGTATCCCCCGGGCCTCCCACGTTCCCTGCTGCTGTATGGTTTGCTATGAAACTGGGAAATATTTTTTTGTGCAGAACATTTTCTGTGTAAATAACATACTGGGACAGGAGTTGAGTATCTTAGGAAGAAAATTTACTGTAGCCCTTTAAGGGGCTATTGAAGGTCAGTCTGAGTCCGTGGGGTAGAGATGACGCTGGTGCCTTCCTGGCGAGCGTGGCCGGCTTCCACCCTCTGGAATCTGCCTGTAACGGAGAAGAAACCCAGAGCTTCTCTGCTCTGCTGTCAGTCATTAAGATCCAGGGGAAGCGCGTCCTTCCGTGTTCAAGAGCAGGCCTTCTGGAGAAAACCCACAGACCTTCACACTCTTGGTTGTTTTGTTAGGCTTTAATTTTTCCTAATGTGAGGTTTTTACCACCTTACACAGCTCACCAATCTTCCTTGCTACTGTTCAAAAGGAAATAGGGTTTCTGAGTTTTTATTCTAAAAACTATGGATTAAAATTCTTTCTTGTTAGAAAATGGAAGCTCTGTATTTTTTATCTTTTATTGCCTTAAGAATAAGGAAAGTTCTTTTGGTGTAATTAATGCTGTAAGAGAAATTTTATGTAAAGCTCTTTTAAGCTTATGGGCAAAATTCAGTGAAAATTGTTTGCACTGACCATGTCTGGGTCCCCTCCCCTCAACTCTGGACCTACATTACCGACTTTCCAGTTCATTCATAGTCAACATTAAAGCAAAAATTCTTTGTCATATATTCTTTATATAGTCTAGAAGTTAAGACTCTAACATGTTTTCATTAAAACATCAGAAGTTAAAGTGGAAAACAGTACGTTCCATGTGCGGTCTTCTTTCTGTCTATAACCCAAACAGAACGTTCTTACATAATCACCCTGGATTAGCACTGGGGAGGAACAAAAGAAAAAAGGAGAGAACGGAGAGCAAAAAAGAGCGAGAGAGACAGCAGACGCGGGAAGGGAGACTCCCACTGAGAGAGCGGTGAAGATGCTGCCAGCTTATTTCAGCTCAGTGAACGTTTACTAACCACTTTGCACCATGTGAGACATACACTAGTCACTTTGCAGTAAAAACGGGTAAAACATAACTTTGGTCTTCTGAGGCTCCAAAATCCACCGGAAATACCCCAAAGCCATCTGTAGTACGTGAGGGCTGTCATGTAGGTACTGGGTGAGTTAAGATCAGGCTCTCAGGAGACACGGGCCTGGCCCAGCCAAGCCTGGTGCTTCACATGATGTGTAACTAAGGAACTTACTATTACTGTAAAGAGCCAAAGTGCCCGATACAAATGGACATAATGACACTCACCTGCAAGAGCCATTGTGCGTGCGGCACATGGACAACTATATAATCGTGGACAAAGGGGACGGAAGAGTTGTATGCCTGGAGGGTCATGCTCATTGTTCAGTATTTGCCCTGACAGAATGCCAGACATAGAGTAAAAGCCACAGCGGGTAACTAAGTCAAGTGAGCTCCAGGGAAGGGAGGGATTAAGTCTGACTCAGGGAGAGTGGCTGCCATCGTGGAGAGAGGGGATTTAATTTTTATCTTTCTGAAGGAATCGACAGGTCATGGCCAGGCTGGTCATACTGGGCAGAAGAGGCCTTGCAGTCGGCTCCCGGTGCAGAGGGCTCCTAGTGCGCAGTGGGGATGTGGGCATGGCTGGACGGGCCACTGACCACTTGTAGATGCAGTTCACGGTCAGATTCCAGAGGCCCTGGGTGAGAGGTGGCCAAGAGTGTGGACTTTAACGTTGGAAAGAGCTACATACTTGAATTTTATAGTTTCAAAGAGACTCTTCACACATCACTGTTACTATTTTTAAGTCTTCATAGCCTATAAGTCAGGTCAGACAAGTATCACACAGGCTCACTGCAGACTTACATAGCCTCACTTGTAGAATTCAGCCATGAAGCAGGTAAATAACATGCTTGAGAGTCAGTTAAGGGACTGGGTCTGATTTGCCCCACACACATCCTTCCCAAGGTGCTCCCTTTATCGTAACATTGCTGCTGAAGGTAGAGATGCGTAGAGGCCTGGATGGATCTAGTTTCCAAGAAGGGCACTGTCTTTGGCATACGAGGTTGAGGAAAGAGACTAGTATTGGGAAGACAGGCGAGGAAGACCCAGGAGAAAATCAAGATGAGAGGTAACAGAGGCCCAAATGAAAGAACTTCCATCCCACATCAAAAAGGAATCAAAGCCAGATGTGCTGGCTTGTGCCCATAATCCCTGGGAAGCTGAGGCAGGAGGATGACAAATTCAAGGCTGCCTTGGACAGCTTGGTGAGATCCTGTGTCAAAAGAAAAACAGAAAAATAGAAAGGGCTGGGAATAGGGTTCAGTGTTAGAATCCCCTTGGGCTCTGTCCCTAGCACTGCCAACACCAAAGTGAGACAGACAGACAGGAGGAGAGGGGCATGAGCAACGGCTGACGCGGAGACGAGCTAGAAGCAGCAGCATTTACTAGCTGACATTTTAATAGTTCTTTGAGTTTACACAGCAAAATTTGGTTCTTTATCGCATGATTAGGGAGATCGGCTATAACCATTAAATGTCATTTCTGGTTTGTTCTCATCTACAAAATGGGATTATAATGCCCAGTCCTCAGAATTGTATTTCATGAGCTACTATATTTACATCACCCTCAACATTATCTACTACATACAACTTATACCCTACAGTTACTAATTTTGTTAAGTCCCATATGCAGATCATATGTGATAGGAAACTCTTCCTAACCACTTTTATAGGGACAAGGGGGAAGCGTGGAGATTTAGAGACTTCAACCCAGGGACTGCTTCCTCTGTGAATTTATGTATCTCAGCTTCTGAGCTGGAGTGAAGACACAAAGGCCATATCGTATTGGCTTATTTCCTATTGTGTGTGGATTAATAAAGAGAAATCGAAATCTTGAAACAGAAGTCCGTTCGTCCTTTCTCTCTCTTTCTCTCTCTTTCTTCTGTCTTTTCTTTTGTAACACTTGGAAGCGAAGCCAGGACCTTTGCACTGAGTTACATCCTCAATCCTTTCAAACTGTTTTTACATTTTGAGATAGGTTCTTGGCAAGTCGTTCAGTTGCCGAGGCTGGGTCAAACTTACAGTCTTCATGCCTCAGTTTCCCAGAGTGCTGAGATTGCAAGCGTGCACCTCTGTGCTTGCTTACAGATGATTTCTTTAGTCACTAATCTTCCTATCATACTCATCCTTCATTGCTTAAGGAAGTTATAGTTATGAGAAAAATTTTATTGCTTTAGATTCACTTTGGGAGGAAATGGAATTTCTCTTGGAGGAAAAAATTGTCAAATGAAAGAGAACTTCATAAGTAAAACTTTTGGAAATAGGAATCTCAGCCAGGAGCTGGGAGCAGAATATGAGAAATTTACCTCAAGGGAATACTTAAAAGAAATCCCCAAGTATGAGGTTTATTGTAGATGACATGTTTAATTAGATTCAGGGTTGAACAAACAAAAGAGAAACTAAAAAACTAAGAAACTGAGAAACAGAAACAGAAACTAAGCTTCCAGGTGCGGTTCCCCGCTCAACTCCATTTCTCCAAAGAACATCCTTCTGCAAGACTGTTCTGAGCCCTTCCTGACGCCGTTGACGCTCATCCTGCAAACAAACTGCGCAAGCAGTGAGACTTTGGTCTTCGTGCCCATCACGGCACCCAGAAGGGCTGCAGGGCTGACGGGAGAGGTGCTTCCTCAGAGCGGAGGGAGCTCAGCAACCTGTGAGCACAGGCAGGGTTGGGACGGAAGGTCAGAGCTGAGCGTGTTTGCCTAAGAGACACTCTGATGCAAATGTGTGTGTGTATCTAGAGTCATGATCTTCCTTAAATTCCCCTTGGAACAGGAGCCACACCTATTTGGGGGAACTGACAGTGTTTTTGGGCTTCCTTCCTATCAGTCCAGCGGGTGGGGGGTCCTGGGGGGTGTGGTATTTAAAGATGAGTCCAGACCAGACTGTGCTGACAGGGACACATTTTGGGTTCCCCCGACTCTCTCGACTGTCTCCATTCTGTGAGTACATGGACAGTCAGTTTTCTAGGTGTGTGTCAGGTCTACGATGTGGGATGTTGGTGTTGTGATTACAGGTGTCCTGACGTCAGGACAGAGAAGGAGAGCGGACACGGGGAGTCTGGACGAGCCGGTCCTCTCCTCTCAGCATCACGTGGGTACACCGAGTTGTCATCAACGACAGGAGGCCACGTGAGTCTTATGAACGTCAACCCGGGAGCTGCACCTGGAGACCCATCTGTACAGAAGGACCTTCCCAGACAGACGTCATTGAAGTGCAGAGTGTCAAGACAAATGAGCAGAACACCTCAGAAGAAAAGCTGATTGAAAAAGACAAGAGGGAGAAAGGGGTAAAACTGTGAGGACACTAGAAGTGAAGCAGGACACGGAAGCAGGATTTTAGGGTTAGATACGCGCTTCTTCTTTGCCCTGTAATGGGCAGTTAATTTGCATGTGGTTGGTGCATAGTAATGGCCTCTGGATATAGCCAAAGAATTTATGCAAAATTTGACACTGATCACATACTATAAAATTGCAAAGCCCACGGCCTCCTGCTTCTTCCCTCCAGGTGTCCTTATTTGGTCAGACAACCGAAATATAGAACATAAATCAAGCGCAAGTGCACTATGCAGACCAAGGTCACGGGCTTCCTGCCCCTTAGCAACCGATGTGATCCTGATGTTGACAGGGACAGAAGGGCACACGGTGCCAAGCAGGTGTGCACCTTTGTAGCTTGCAGCAAACCCCATAACCCACTAAACGCGGGTCTTCTGTTGTTTTAAGTGCAGGAGAGGGGTCTGTTTGGGTGACATAAAAAGACACAGGATAACTAAGTTATCCCCAGAGTAGCCCTGGGAAGGGGATGCTGTTATGTCCTCACCGTAAAATTAAGAGAAACACAGGAATACAGTGAGCTGCCCTGACCCAGTTCCCTCGGAGAGCGAGTGCCAGGGCCGGGCTTAGACCGCGACCTCTGACCCCAGGAGCCTCGGTCCTTCACAGTGGCCCCCCAAGAACATTGGACACAGGGAACATTTTTCAAGGCCAGGGTATAATCCTACAAGACAGGCTGTCGTTTAGAGGGCTGTTTCAATCATTGGCTATGTCGGAGAGCCAACCTGCATGAAATTAGAAACCCGCAGGAAATGAGCGAGCGCAGTGCTGGGCTGCGGGCGACGGACGCGTAGGCCACAAACTAAGCGAGGACCCGCCCTAGGGGAGGGGGAGCCAACCAATAGGCTTGTAGCCTGAACGGAATGAAAAACGGTCAGAAGAAGGAAGTCTTCAATTTGCTTCTTTGGAGGAACTTTGGCCTTTGCCAAAACGTTTGAACGCTGGTCTGCAGGTCTTTTGTGCTCCCAGCCACATTCTTCAGCCTCAGTGCAGATCTCTCGGCTTCCTGGTGCAGGACTGCGGTAGACTGCGCAAGCTGCAGACCTTCGACTTTCGGCTGAACCCTCGGGCTCCCTCGCACACAAACAGCCATTTCGCTTTCTTCTGTGGGTGGCCCCTGAAAGTTGACTTAGGAAATCTTGTATATAACTATCACTGTATATATGTATATGTCATTAAGTGCAGTAAACCCTCACACACAGCTACATTAGTACACATATGCTTTGGAATGCTCTGATAATGTTTCACTGAATTTGGTTCAGACGTGGTGTGGGGTACTTAGTGGAGTGTGGAGCCTACTCATGGCTGAGAATGGTTGTGTGCTCCGTCACTTCGAAGCGCCAGTAGTGACGAGTGGCACAAACACGGTCATTCTCTTGGGTGCACTGGTGTCCTGACTAGTCCGCGAAGCGAGTCGATGTGGGGTGATATTCTCTCCTGTGAGTTTTCTATGGAAAGTTACGTACAAAGCATATAAAAGTGCTTATCACACAGGTGTGCTGTGTAAAACTTTAGTCCCAGGTAGCGGAGAGACTGATGCTGGAGAGTGGCTTGAGACCAGAGGATTGAGCTCAGCGTGGGTACCGTAGTGATACACGTCTCAAAACACCTTTGTCTTTTGATTTGTCATTTCACATACTAGCTTTTTGTTTTTTTTTTCTCTATTGATTTACTCTTTTAAACTCAATTGATTTCTTTAGTTTTCATTATTTTCTTTTTCTTGCTTATTATGGATTTAAGCTCTTGCTTTTCTTGTTTCCTGAGGTAGAAGCGTAGGTTATTGATCTTAGATCTCTTTGCTTTTCTAATGTATGCATTTAGTGTAGTAAATTTTCTTGTAATCACTGTTTTCACTATATTCCCCGGGCTGTAAGTTGTGCTTTTATTTTCAAAATATTGTTATCTTGAAAATTATCCTTTAACCCTACATCATCTAGAAGTGTGCTATTAATTCTCCTCACAGTTGGGAATTGTCCACTAGTTTTTCTATTAATTGATAGCTAGTTAAATTCCACTGCATTCTGAGAGCAGATGAATCATTTCTAATCTTTTAAACCTGTTAAGTGTATTTTAGGACCCAAAATGTGGTAGATCTTCATAAGTGCTTCCTGTGAAAGTGGGAGGAACGTATATCCTGATGTGACACGAAGTAGTCTGTTTACATACTGAGTCGATCTTTAGCAAATTGGAGGAGCAGGAGGCGTGTGGGAGGAAGGGGAGAAGAAGAGGGTGAAAAAAGAATTAAGATGCATTATGTACACATACCAATTTCCCATGAAGACTTTACAATACATACTGCAACATAGAAAATTAAAATTGAACAAAATAAAGCATTTCATAGATATTTATTATTTGGGAGCACTGTTTACCTCAACTGCATCTTACTGATTTTCCATCTTTTTTTTTTTGAGACAGGGTCTCGCTTTTGTAGTTCAGGCTCGCCCTGAGCTCAGCCTTGAACTCACAGCAATCCTCCTGCCTCTGCATCCCGAGTGCTGGGTACAGGCGTGAGCCACCACACCTGGCACTGTGGTATGTGTTTCTGATTGCTGGTGGGTGTGAGTCTCCACACCCAGCATTGTTGTATGTGGTTATGAGGGATCGAACACTGGCCCTTGCTCTTGCAAGGCAGGTGCCAGAACCACTGAGCTAAATCCCTGGCCCCTGATTTTCCATCTATTCAGTCTGTCATCTTTATTCTCTGGGATGAGGTTCTCAACTATAATAATGGATTTGTTGGTTTCTCCTCATAGTTCTATCACTTTTGCATCCCATAATTTTGAGTCTTCTTTTGTTAAGCACATACATGTAAAAGATTGTTAGATCACCAGGGAAAACTGACCCTTTTTCATTAAGTAACTCCCTTCTCTATCCCCAATAAGCTTCCTTGCTCTGAAATCCAGCTGTTTTTGCAGAGACATATTTAATTTATATCATAATCTATCTCTAAGGGCTCAAGAAATATAAGACTTTCCTAGAAAGTTTTGGTAGTATTACGGTGGTGAAGGCTATTTAAATAGTCTATGATACCTTAATGTAGGTGAATATCACCTGTGTCACATGCTGCATATTTTGGGACTGTATGTAAGGCTAATTATTTTATTTTGGGAGAACTTCACCCTTTTCCATTTGTACTCATTTATACAAATAGAAGCCTAAGGTTTTTATTTGTGGAAGAGATTTGTAAGGGACATTTATTATTACCGTGCTATTAATAAAGATTGTAAAAATAATCATAAAATGTATTTACAGACATTCAATCAGTTCTCTTTTATGTCCTTTTAAAACCTCCAAAACTAATTCTGAACAGCACTCGGGGAATAGAGGTGGTTACCGGAATGCAAGATTAAAGTCAAGTTGGATTTTACTTGAGAAAGTGAAATATTAATGAATACCAACATCTTAATTTCCACTCCATTGAAATAGTTTTCAATATACTTGATATTTCATGTCAAATTTATAACAGAAATAATGTGATGTCATAGCTAATAAAATGTGCACAGTTCCGATTTTTCTCTTAAAATGGCTGGAGGTCATAACTGATTTTGAGGTTTGTGTGAGCTGCTGTAGAATGGTTTAAGTGAGGTGTCTAAGCCTGCTGCTCTTCTGTTTGATAAGCTGCTTGCTTTTTCTCAGCTATGACCAGGGGAAGCTGGAGGCAGTGAGCGGTGTGGACGGCGATCTGGGGCCAGGAAGAGTCCGCCCAGAGAGAGCAGGACACGACGGCTGGCCTGGAATGGGTCGCATTTCCGATTTGTTGCTTTTCTTACTATTATTCGCAGTTTTTTTGTTCTCCAAGAAGCCCTATTCATCCACTTTGGGCATTTCAGTGGCTAACTTCCTTGGTCTCCTTTCCCCCTTAAGTTTTTGTTGTTTTTAGTCCGATCTTATTAGACTGTTTCTGTAGCTGATTTTGTGCCTTTCGTTTCCCACGTAGATTATCTCCAATTCTATTATTTTTTAACAGCAGCTACACATTTTAGCATAGTTATTGTTGTTGTGTTTAACATATCGTGGTTGAGCGAGTCCCTCTTGAAGGACGATTGAGGATTGTGTTAACCCGTCACGCCCCCCGCTCTCTTCCCCGTGACCCCTGGGAACCTCGACAGGAGCTTCCCAGAAAGTGGTCTAGCTGCTGCCTTGTTTCCTGCTCCTAGTAGTCCTCTCCCTAATTTTGTAACCTGTTGTCCATAAGGACTTTCTGATTGCTTCGTGGGCTTACTCCCGAGCTCTGCAGATTTCTCTTTCTCTGTTATCCACTATAAAGCTTAGCTGAGACTCCACTTACCCTGTAACTCTGTTTTTAATACAAGTTATCGCTGTGGAGACAGGTCTGCTTCCCACACTTGCTTTCTTTTGTTGGATTTATAATTTTCGTGCTTCTCCTAGTTGTTCATTTGTTTAATGGAGACATGATAGTTGTACATGTTTATGGGGTAGTGTGACATTTCAGCACATGTCTATAACATGTAATGGTCAGATCTGGGTAATTAGCATATCTCTTCTCTCAAATACTGAACATTTCTTTGTGTTGAGAACACCAAAATCCTCTATACCAGCAAATCTGAAGCGTGGTCAAGCATCGTTTCTGTTATGTGTGTTATGGTTTGGGCCTAGTTGCATCCCCAGATCTCATTCAGTCACAGATAGGTTTTCAGAGGTGGCTGAATCTAGCATCTATGATGCTTGGATTCAGGACGTGTGATTACTAACCCACTGCACGGATTGGTTAAGCACCACCATAATCCCAGCAATCTAGAGGAGATAAAAAGGGCAGAGAGATCTCTTGAGGTGCTCTTGTTGCTTTTGCTACCTTTGACTGCCATGAAGTGTTACCCCTCTGCCATGTATCTGTCTGCCTTAGACTCAGCTTACTAGGGACTGAAACAGCCTCTACGAACTGTGAGCTAAAGAAACCTTTTCTCCTTTGACTTTGAGCGTCAAGTACTTTGTCTCAGCAGCAAGAGAAGGTAGCTAAAGGAGAATTTGGTACTGGACAATGGGGTCGTTGCCTGGCCATGTGGCTCAAGAACCTTTGGAACCAGCTTATGGGAAAGGGAAAAGTCAGGAAAGATTCAGAGGTGCCAGCTGACGAAGTAGAGCTGGAATGCCCGAGGCTGTACCGAATGGGAGATTCTGGTCAGAGCTGAGAGGACCAGAAAGCGGGGAAAGACCAAGCTCGGGAGGTTCCTGCTGGGAGAAAGACTACTGGCTGCCGGACTCCAGATGATGTGTGTTACTCCTTGTCTTCCCTTTACTCTTGTTCAGAGACTTTGCTTGAGAATGAAATTAAGGGAGATACGCTAATTAATCTGGCAGAAGAAGTTGTAAGCGATCTAATGCTGAGGCAGTGGCATGGCTGCTGTGGGGGACTTTTAGCCAGATTAGTGTTGAGAATTAAGACAAAAGAGCCCATCAAAATGGTTTAAAACATTTTGAGTTTGGTTAAAAAGGGCGCTCCAGTAAGACTGTGGACTGCAAAGATAGAGCAAAGGAGATCTTGATTGCTGAGATGGAACAGAATAGAAAAAATGGACAAAGGACATCACAAGAAGCAGCAGGACTCTCTACCTTTTGGAGTCTCAAAATTGCAAAAATGAAGGACTTTGCTTTCGGAAGAGAGCCACAAAGCACCTTGTTCTAGGATGGTGGCAGCCTAGGGAAGTTGTTCCCTGGGATTAGTCCATAGGCCCTTGACCTGTACAACTAAACTGCTGCTTCACATGGCAGCCAACTTGGGCGTCACTGACATGGGCTGGTTTTAGGTGAATTCAGAATGTAAGAGCTGTTGTGCCCCTGCATGGGCCACGTGTGAAGATGTGAGTGTGAAGCTGAACACACAACAGAGACCCCAGAAGTTTGAAGAAGTCAGGAATGTGGATCAT
Source organism: Petromus typicus (assembly GCA_004026965.1). Taxonomy (NCBI): domain Eukaryota; kingdom Metazoa; phylum Chordata; class Mammalia; order Rodentia; family Petromuridae; genus Petromus; species Petromus typicus. The sequence continues at coordinate 26,645 of PVIR01012435.1, forward strand.
CTGAGGAAAACTGCAAGTAGGGCAACAGAGCCCGCCCCATACAGAAGACACGAGAGCTGCAACCACCAGAAGTGCCACAGGGACAGAGCCACCCAAGGCTTTGGAGTTCACAGCTTGCCACAAATTGTAGGGGATGCTGGGAGTGGAACTGTGGGATTGAATGTTTGTCCTGCTGGATTTCAGTCTCGCCTTGGTCCCACCCATTTGTATGCTGTTTGCAACCTTTGGAATGGAAATGTCTATGTCGTACCATTGAATGTTGGAAATGTTTAACTTTCTGTTCATTTGTACAGGGGCTTGCAGCTAGGAATTATCTTCAGTCTCAGAGGAGACTTGGGACTTGGATTTTTCAGCAGTGCTGAAATTGTTAGGACTTTGGCAACTCTTAGAGATGAACTAAATGTCTTTTGTATAAAGGAATGTACACGAGTCACTGAAGGGCAGGCATGGATTTACAGTGTGGGTTTAGATGTGCCCCAAAGCCTCATGCCGTCATAGGTGGCCTTTCAGAGTTGGCTGAATCGAAAGTATGCAGTGCTGGAATTAAGGCTGTGTCCACTAATTAGTTTGGCACTACCTTAAATCCTGCAGTCTGGATAAGATAAAAGGGGCAGAAAGATGCTAAGGCTCCGTGTTGCTTTTGCTACCTTCTGGCTCCTGTAGAATGTTCTCCGTGACACACCCTCCCCAGTACCTCTCTGTTGGAAGCCAGCTGATTATGGGCAGAAACCTCTACAAACTGTGAGATAAATAATAAACCTTTTCCCCTTTAACTTTGGAGGTTGGGTATTTTGTCTCACCAATGAGAGAAAATTAACCAACACACTCACTGTACTGTGGAATATTATAAGTTACTACTCTTCTCGAACTGTCAACTGTGCCAACCAACCATCCTTTCTGGTAACAACCATTGCACTCCATTTCTGTAAGACCAGCTTGTTACCTTCCATGTGTAAATGACAAATAGAGTATTATCTGTTTTGCACCTTATGTGATTTAACACAGTGGCCTCCAATTCCATCCATTTTGCCGCAAATGGCAGGAATTCATTCTTTTTCATGGCTGAATAATATTTTTATGCATTTATCTATTGACGGATGTCTAGCCTGATTCTATATCATGGCTGTTATGAACTGTGCTGCAATAAACACCCCGGTGCAGATGTGTCTGAGACATACTGATTTCCTTGTCCTTTGACATTGCCTAACACCACCATTGTTATACAGATGATAGATCTAGTTCTAGTTTTTTGAGGAGCCTCTATACTGTTTTCTATACTGGTTATACTAATCTCCACTTCAAACAACAGGATGTGAGAGTTCCCCTCTTTCTGCATCCTCTCCAGAATTTGTAATTTTTGTGTGTGTCTTGGATGGATAATAGCTATTGCAAGTGAAGTAAGATGCCATTTAATTGTGGTTTTGACTTGTTTTTCCCTAATGATTAGCATTTTTGAGTTTTAAAAAAATATACTCATTGGTCTTTGTGTATCTTTTGAAATCATTTTATCTATTTTAATCATATTTTTACTGCTATTTAATTCCTTATATAGTCTCGATATTAATCCTTTGTTGGATGGTTTGCAAATATTTTTCGTATTTTGTAAATTGTCTTTTTTTGAGAGAGAGAGACAGACAGGGTCTGGCTTTGTAGTTCAGGCTGGCTCTGAACTCACTGTTTAGCCCAGGCAAGCCTCAAACTCATAGCAATCCTCCTGCCTCTGCCTCCTGAGTGCTTGGGTTACAGGCATGAGCCACCACACCCAGCACTGTGGTGTGTGATTACTGAAGATTGAACTTGGGACCTTGCATTTGCCAGGCAGACACCAGGACCACTGAACTAAATTCCCAGCCCTGTAGGTTGTATTTAACTCAGTTGATCATTTTCTTTTGGTGAAGAGGCTTTCAAGTGGTAATAGAAAATACCAACAAGCTAAACACAAAAAAGATTTTGAAGACCCAGATAATGATATAGGAGTAGTAGGACAACTACCTAAGAGATAAGAAGCTGCACAAAACTCATCCAAAAACTATCTGATTATGGAATAATTTATTCTGATTACTTTAAAAGATGAGGTTAACAAAACAAGGTACAAAATATTTTCAATAACATTAATGCACAAAAGCAATAAAAGCAGTATATTATCTTATTTTGGACATCTTTCATAGTAGACAAAAGTACCCTGCAATTACATGAAAGTGGTGGATTTTTTTTTTAGGTTTTCACTTCTAATAGATTTTGCTATAAAAATCTAGGCTTCCAAAAACTTGGTTGTCTTCTGTGTAGCTTGGTGATATCTATTATTATGATTATTTTCTTCTTTCAAATAATATCTCTTGGGAATTTCTCTCTGGTCTGCTCTGTTGGACTGCCTTCTTTTTGAATTTAGCCAGGGGAGCAACCTGCCATTTGTCTAACTTTCCCAGAAATCTCTTCCTTTAGCCTCACCTAAGCTGGGTGCTGTTGAGATGTGCTTATGTGGGAAGGTAGGGGGTGCCCTCCAGTTCACCCAGGCTGTCGTTTTCATCTCCAAAGCATTTGTATCGTAGTTTCTAGAATAATCTTCTGCATTATATTAGTTAACCAAAAGGGTTGTCATCCTTCAACAGTAGCCAGAACAGCCAGGACAGAGCTTAGCTGTTCCCTAACTGTGGAGTACATCATCGATTATTACTGTTCTGTAACTTTCCGAAGCCCTCCGGAGGCGAGTCGGAGGAGAAAAGGTTTCTACGTTGACAAATCACTAGACTTGGTCTGAGAAGGCTCTCTGACTCGTCTTGGTCTGAGTGTGTGGGTGAGCCTTGGGCTTTGGTATTCTGGCCGTGAGCTTGAACTCTTTCTGTCACAACATTTGAGCCAAGGCTGTGCTGTGCTGCTTTCTGGTCGTACTACTTGTAAATGGACACTTAGCAGCACAAGCACTATTTATAGAGACTAAGCAACATCACTGACCAATTTATGTCTTAAATAAAATTACTTCTTAATTTTGATCCATTAGTCTATTCATCTCATGGGAACATTACTAACCAAGGATCGTCACTCAGGGTGTGCAGCGATGAAATTCATCTGAGCTCCACATTTATTCCACTTTAAGCAGCCAACTGCCGGCCACCAGCATTTCTGTGGCTCATCAACCTGTGGTGAATCGAGCACACTGGTCAGTGGAGGATGGGCCGTGACGTGGATCACAAAGTCTGTTTTCAAGTTGTACAGAAAATTGTACTTAAGGGATAAAGGAGTCATATTTTGATCAGAGCAGAACTGACAGGCAGCAGGTGAATCAGCAACTGTCAGGGGAGAGTGCAGTCTCCGGACAGCACCCCATGGAAGCCCCTCACCTCCCGCACGCATAGTCCAGCCGTCTCCATAGTGTCTGGGATAAAACACTTGGCAGTCGATGATTCCTGCTGCTTTTTCATTTGCAATGTTGGTTCTTTGATTTCTCAGGAACTTCCTCATTCATCTCTTTCCCTCCTGCCGTTAGCTCGGTGAATCTCCTCATGGATGCCAGCTGGGTTACTGCAGACCCTGCCTGTGCTGGGCCGCAGCCTGCCTTCCCTTCTCCAGATCCATTCTCCACATTGTTGTCACTGACTCTTTCAATGAGCTTCAAATCCAAGCGTCCCCTATGGCTTTCAGTGTGATGACCGCCCTGGAGGACGCACTGCGGCCTGGCCTCTTGAGTCCGTAGTCTCGTGCCTGGATCCTGCTTGACAGTCTTCTCTATTGTCCATTCTAAATTACTCACAGTTTCTCAAAGATTCCATTTTGCTTAAAGCTTTCTGTAGGCCTCTTCTCCTAAAATGTCCTTTCCTTTCTCTTCTAAGACTTGTGGCTGACCTTTCTTGTCTTGTCTGATACCCTGGCAACCTACACTTACGACTACCATGTGACACGGGGTGTCCTTACTGCACATCTGTTAATCACTGTTCTCCCCTCTGCGTTGAATCACCGGAGGGCAGGGCCATAGCCTTTTCTGGACCTCCGGCAGGCTGAACAGTGTTGATCCTAAAAAAGACTTACAGGAAACACTTATTGAGTAAATGAATGAACTCATTCTTATGAATTCACTGCCCCGTGAGATCTACCCACCCCCAACCTGGATGTCTCTTCTTGTATCTGGCTGGCTCTGTGTCCCCACACTAAGCTGTCTCCAGCCACACACGCTCTTGTCCACTCTGCTACAGAGAAGGCAGAGTTACTGTGTTCTCATCTGACCTGGTATCGGAGCTCAATGCTCCCTTCTGAGTCTGACTCACACACTTATACTGACATGGTGGGTGACATATGCTAAGGGGATCCGGACATTTGCCTGGATCTTCAAGCTCTCTGAGACTTAAGCTGCAGTGACTCAGTTTCCTCTCCACCTTGTGGGTGATTGTTGCCCTCCCTAACATTGTTCTGACTCTGCACAGACCTAGCATTCGTGTGGGCATACCCCGCGTCCATGTATTTTTTGCGGTTGAGCTTTCTCTTTCATTTATCTCTCTGTCTGGAAGCTGTCCATTTCATCTCCTTGTTACATGTGCCTGTGCATGTACCTATGTCAAAGCCCTGTATTCTTTCTATTGCAGCAGGAATTTCTCTAGAAGAAAGTGCTGGAGTGAAAGTTTCACCAATGCCCAGAATTGTGTAGCAGTAAAAGCAGTGCAGCAAGGACAAAAAGGCTGAGGACTGAGCTGGGGGAATCTGGAAATTCAGTGGCAGCCAGAGAAGATATCAAGGGTGAGTCAGGAATCCTGAGCCACAGGTGGAATGGAGTGGCTACTAGCATGGGCCAGGGCAGAGGATGGGTGGCAGATGGGGTGACGGCCTGCCTGATCTCTGGTAACCTTGGTCTGTTTTCTGAGGCAGAAGAGCTGAGTGCTGTGATTTGGCCGGGCGGAGTGGCTGGGTGGGGCAGGGCCAGTGCATACTCAGGCCTGCTTTGCTCTGGCTTCGAGGCTATCTATCTGCCAGCTCAGTCGTGCTCATTTATTCCGAGTGGTGGAGAGTCTGATTTTACTTCCATTTTTGTTGTAAGAAATACCGTGGAACTTGAGTTCCCTGTGACCTCTCCATCATAACCAGATACGAGCAGTAAAAGCAGTGCAGCAAGGACACTTGCTTATGCTGTGGATTCCTGAGTATCCTCATCTAACACCTGCTGGGCTGAACTCAGCAAGGCCAGATGGTTCATTTACAGTTCCTGCAGCATAAAGGGTACTTGTCAAACCTGGCTGGGCATCAAGGACACTGGGCACCATGTCACAAGTGCCAGTGCTGGGCTGCTGTGCCCAGGCATCCTGATTTAAATCTACTCAGTGGAGCTGGACTGGAGGGTTGATATCATGGATCCCTATGTAGCTCGCTCTTTAGAGCACTACTGTTTGTTTTCATGTGAATATTAATTTTTGGAAACCAGATACTTAAGACTTTTCACTGTGAGATGAATACTAAGCAAAAGCCCAAGTTAATTATGATTTTGCTGGAGCCTACAGGAGAGAAAGCTGGAGCTTCACAGACAGACGTGCGTGTTTCCCTCCCTGGCATCATTCTATTTTTGGTAGCTGAGGGAGAGAGTATGTGTGTGATGGAAGATGTCCTCCCTTTAAAATATTGAAAATGTTGGCTTTCACACTGAAGTAAACAAACCCAACTGGACCTTTAGGCAAAGAACATAGATACTCCTCTCTTAGCATTAATTGTCATGAGATGTAGTACACGTGGGGAAATGGAATAGATCTGCTTAAGTTGGATGGGTCTGTCCTGCTAGAGAGAAATACAAAAAAAAAAAAAAAAGGAAAACACTTGGATAGGAATAATATAAAATGCTATTTGTCTTTAGCAGAATTCAGTATTTTCCTTTCCAAAAATGTTTCTTCCTGACTTTGTAGTTTGAAGTGATACATCCCAGGGACTGGAATCTTCACTGGGTTTACTTTAGGGCCAGCCACTACTCGTAAGTATCATTTCAAAGAGTAATACTGCATGCCATGTGAAAGTGGTACGAAGCCCCTGTGTCAGTGTCTGTAGTCTTGTTGGATGTGTGTGGGTTTGCTGGAGCTGTGTACCGAAGCGGCTTTTACAATGCAAGGCAAAGCCTGGCAGTTACAACAAAGTGTACAGGGCTCATGAAGCCTACTAGCTGACCCTCTGTCCCTTTACAGGGAATGTTTACCAACTTGGCAAACTACCAGCTCTTTGAGTTCAGAAATTGCGTCTTTCTAAGAATTGCATCTGGAGAAGCCTGTAATGTAGTACTTAGCACATAGTTTCTTACTACAAACTTGAAGGAAAATACATTTAATGTGGTACAAACTGAGCGGTTGCTTTTGGTGGATCTTGGAGTGTGTCTTTTTGACTTGACATTTAACTATTATTTAAGTGGTATTTCTCAGTCTTAACCATGCATCCCCAAATCAGCAGGACGACATGATGAAAACAGATCTCCAGACTCCAGCCCTGGGTCTGTGGCCCACAGATCTGAGGCTTGTACAATGCTGCCAGCCCTTGGTGCTGGTCCAGATCCCACGCTTGGAGTTACTGGTTTATATATGTTTTCCAAACTCGAGGACAGATCAGAATCCCTGAGGAAGCTGTTAAAATGTAGATTTCTAGGCACCATTACCCCAGATTCTGATAGAGTAGGTCTGGGCTTGAGGATCTGTGTGCACGGAACGATACCCACATGTTTCGGGGATGCCCGGCGTGTGGGTGTGGCACTCCTGGGCGTGTGAGCGCCACACTATGTTCACACAGCTAGTGCTGCACGCATGGATCGCACACTCCTGCCTCTGAGATCTTCAAGTTCACCGGTTTAGTTTTCAGAGCCCAGAGGACACAGTGGTTGGGTAAACAGTGCAGTGCTTTCGCCTTCCACCCTAAAAGTTAAGTCGTGTAAGATGAGGGAGAAGGAACAGTTGCTCCTGAGCACGGGGTTTGAGCATGAAGGTGTTGGAGATGCCAAAGCTTACCTCTGCAGAACGGATTGGCCTTTGGGAAATACTGCTCCTTTGTAACTGGTTTTCTATTTCCTGAAAATGACATAATTCTACATTATGTTTCTATAAAATCTTCAATTGCTGAGAAAGTGGTAACAGTTAAGGGAACAAGCCTTTTCCCCCAAAATTGGAACATAATGGCAAAAATGGTCTTTATAATGACAAAAATGCCAGGCTCTGCTGAATGCTGTGTAAAGCTTTTAATTTAAAATTTTATTTCTTGCTGTGTGAGGCTCTAACAAAAGTTTTCAGCCCTGCAATCATCCGCTGGGTGCACCGGAAGGAGGGAGCTTGTGCTCTGCCCGCGCCCGTCGGCCCTGAGGCGCCCACAGGAAGCTCTTGTTCACCCGGGCTGCTCTGCAGAGCAAACGGCCCTGGGCTTGACAGGTGTGTCTCCGGAGAGATACCTGAAGCAACACTTTCTCGGTCCACCATCCACATGAAGCACATGACAGCATTGCTGCAGTAGCGAGAGAACTGGCTTTGGAGACAGACAACCGGGACCACACGTGGCCTTGCTGTGTGTTTGGGGTGATCTGGAGAGAACTACACCCACTGTTTCAGGCTGTACAGTCAGAGGTTTGGATAGTGTAAGCTGAGTCTCCCAGGAAAGTGCTTTGTAAACCAAAAGTCTTGCACCTGCTTATGGGACCGTTAGTGTGTCTGCGGGTGGAGAGCTGCTCTTGTGTGCAGTCTGTAGGCCCACACCTCATGCAGAGGTGCAGTCTGCACACACTTGTAGCATAAAAACTGAAAGAATAAAAATGAGAGAAAATGTATGAGTTTAAAATTAATAGGTTAGGAAATTAAAATTCAGAGTGAGTATCTGCAGCATGATGAAGCCACGCTGGGACTTGGAACTGAGACACCTAGAAAACAGCTTGGTGAGGAAAAAAGAAGTAGCTCTCCAGCAAGTGGAGGTAGGAGGAGCTGATGGGAAAACTAGAAAGTATAAAGAAGATGGAGAAACAGCACCATGCGGGGAAAAGGGAACAGGCTGGCAAGCTGTGCCCAGCTCCTGGAAGGATCGTGTCTTCACTAACATCAGGAAAGCCTGGACAGTGCTGGAGGCTCCAGGGAGGACAGTGGGTTGGGCCATCGGTGCCAGACTCAAGAAAAGCCCAGGACTGCTGGGAACTACAGAAACAGTACTACTTCTTTTTGTTGGCAAGCTAGAGTTGGGGGGAAAAAAATCCAGTGTCATGGCTGCCATATTTGAAAGTGAGCCATTTTGGGGAGGAGTTAGTTGTTTATGACCAACCTACAGAGCAACTGCACTGCAGGGTTTCCGGTGTGACTGCACTACAGTGACGGGATGGGAAGTGGCCAAAGAGACCGTTACAGGGAGGACGCAGGTTAGACAGACACCTTCAAAAAAGCTAAGCTTGGGCCAGGAAGGACACACGGAGGAGAGAGAGAGAGTGTGTGTGTGTGTGTGTGTGTGTGTTGGAGGGGGCTGGGTCTGTGAGTGCTGGCGTTAAGCCCAGCAGACTGCTTACACCTCCTCAAGCCCTCCACATTGCCGGCACCCAGCACACAGCTCAGTGGTTTGCTCGCTTTCCAACTGGCAAATGTGATGAGGGGAAATGCTTTAGCGTGGATGGTTGCCATGGTTTAGGGTGTCAGGACGAAGAGGCCTCTGCAGCAAGGAGGGACCCTCACAGACTGTAAAGGTAGGAAAAGAAAGCCACGACTCGGGCACACAAAGGGAGGGGCGCCCGTGAATGCAGGCACCACACCTAGGAGGGAAGAGGGAGCAGGATTAGTGGTGTGGAGACAAAGCACACAGTGGTGGCTCACTGTCCCTCCCCGTGTTTTGTGGATTCCACTCTTGCAGTCTCCAGAGAGAAACCACTCATTTGAGGACATGGAATAACTTTGGGGACTTGTTTTTCTTCTTGATTTTTAGTTTTTTCTTGTTTTCTTTCCTTTTCTTTCTCTTGTGTATTCTTTTCTGTTACTTTATCTCCTTTGCATCTTCCTTTTTCAAATTTTACTTCTTTCATTTACCCATTCCTCACTCCTTATTTTTACTAGTATTAATATTAAGCACTATTAAATTTTATATATTTAGTTGATTTACACTATTCTTGTTGAGTTCTTCTCTACTTGTTAATGGGGGTAGTGTGGTAACTCAGTTCAAAAACTTAATTCTTTCTACAATTCTGGTACCAAACTGAATTGGTCATGAAAAAAATCAAATTTCCCTGTAAAGTAAACAATGAAGCATTGAATTTGATTTGGTTCAAGACAAATTTTGTTTGTGACCAGAATCATAGAAAAACTTAAGTTCATGAACTGAAGTACCACTATATAGTTACTTCATTTAGTATATATTTATTGTATGTCAGTATTTGATTTGTCTTTGTATCTATATTATAATTATGGACCTGTTTCCTAGTCCCTCTCTGAGGGTGTCATGGAATTTCCTTTTACTGGTTTTTTTGATATATCAATATGAGGTTTGTTTTTGACTATTAATGTTGCTAATTTTATAGCTACAGGGTGCTATAATTGTTGCTCTTAATTAGTTTTTACTACATGTCAATTATCTGGTTTGTTTTTGTGTCACCAACAATATAATGATTCTTTTCCAGGGAAGCGGGTTCTGGGGTGATACACTGCATCCTCTCCTCCCATATGAATGGAGGCAACTAGATATTGGAACAGAGGCAAAGACCTATAGTTAACCACACCCAGAGCGCATAATTATACACCAGACCTTAACTAAAGAAATCTCAATACTAGTAACAGTCTTTCCATGGTAATTAACTCTCAACCCTCAGCACACACACACACACACACACACACACACACACACACACACACACACACTAATAGAGAAACGGGAAGCAAGGATATAACATATCTCCTAAACTATCAACTCCCCCAAAGCTGACTCAGTGCTGGGGAGGACATCAACAACCAACCGGTTGAATTATATAAAGTGATAAAAGAGGAAAGAAAAAAAATGTCCGTAAGGTGCTCAGCAAACTTAAGAATGACATGACCGAATAGATAACGGGCACAAACTGAGCAGGAAGCTCAGAGAATCAACTAATGAAAAATTAGTAGCTAAATAGAGCCAGACAAGCATGAATGGTCACTTTAGCAAAAAAAATTAACCCATGAAAAATTAATCCATTTTCAAACAGAAGTCCAGGAGATAAAAATTCTGTTCAAAATACAAGCAGCAAAAGGAGAGTGTCAGAATTAAGAGAGACTGGGACTGAGGCAGGAGGCCACTAGACACCTAGAAATGAGAGGACACGTAGAAGGGATTCGACACCTGCGAGGGGACACAAAGAAAACTAAGATTAATTTGAATTAACAGAAAAATCAAAAGATATACAAATGTCCTAAAAATCTTTGTACAGAAATAATAGCAGAAAAATTTCCAAGTATGGAGAAATAATTAAATAAACAGAGAAGCAAAGCAAACAGAATTCTCAAAAAGCCATGATCAGAAAATAACTCCCCCATGACACACTATAGTCAGAGACTCAGAAGTCCATCACAAGGACAGAATCTTAAAAGCTACTAAAGAAAGAAAATATCACTTATAAAAGCAAACCTATTAGAATCACAGCAGACTTCTTAACACAAAACTTGAAGGAAGGAGAGCTTGAGGTGAAATGTTCTAAGATCCCACCCCCAAAACACCCTACCAATTTTCAATCCAGACTAATATATACTGGGAAAATAGCTTTCAAATTTGATGGAGAAAGAAAACATTTCTACGATAAAAAGAAATTCATGACATCCAAGACAGCACTCAAGAAACTCTCAGGGATATCTGTGAGAGACACAGCGTAGGCGACAACACCCCAGACTCAGGTGGAATGAATACACCGTAGGGTGAGCAGTTACAGAGACAGGAGGAAAAGAGGAATCAGGAAGAGAAACACGACAGGAATAAGCTAACGCCTTTCAGTAATAACACACAGAGTGAATGGCTGCGACTCCCCGGTCAAAAAACACAGATCGACAAATTGGATTAAAGACCACACTGATACGCTGTGTAAAAAAACACACATAAGCCAGAAAGAAGTTTGTGGACTACAGCTCCAAGGATGGAAAACAGTATTATATGAAACAGAAGCCTGAAAACAAGCAGGGGTAGTTTCCCTATCCTCTCCGAAAGCCAAAGCCAATCAGAAAAAGTAAAGAAGGATACTATGTACTGGTTAAGGAAACAGTCTAAGAGGAAGACGTGACAATTATAAATATATGTGCCCCAAACGCTGGTGTATGAACACTGAACTTCATATTATTGTGGGGTAAACAGCCGTGATGAGACAGCATGATGTGTACACAAAATCGTGGGTACACGTGGGTCTGTGGAACAGAATAGAGGGTGCAGAAATAACCCCAACTGCCTTCAGGCATCTCATTCCTGAACAAAAGTGCCAAGAACACTCTGGGGGACAGGGAGCTTCCTTAACATGGCCCTGGGAAAACGGGAATTCATATGCAGAAGAGTGAATCTAGATCTATCTTTCACTACTCACCATGTACTAAGCTAAAATAAAAGGAATCAAAGATCTACATATTAACACAAAAACCATCTGCTGAAGGGTAAAATAGACAGAACGCATGGAAACATGGGTGCAAGCAAGGAATTCTGAACCAAACCCCATTTGCCCAAGATAACAGCAAGCGCCAACAAATGGGATCATATCAAATTAAAATGCTTATGTACAGCAAAGGAAGCAACCAATAGAGTGAAGAGACAACCTGCAGAATGGGAAAATATTGCCAGCTATTCCTTGGACAGAGGACTAGTATCTAGAAGAATTAGATCTGCTCAAATAAAATCCCCAACCAAAAAAACAATGTGCCTGATTTATTCTACTGTCCTACTGTCAGTAGGACACCTCTCAGAAGAAGTAAAGATATCCATAAGATACTGAAAAATGTCCATCTCTGGCCACTAAAGAAATACAAATTCAGACAACACTGAGATTCCCTTGTTTCCCACAAATGTTTATTATCAACAAATCAAATAATAAATGTAGGTGGCTGTGGAGGAAAAGGTATCCTTCTGTGTTGTTGGGAATGTAAAGTTGGTACAATCACTAGGAAGACTGAAGATCTCTCAAAAATCTCTACCTAGTAATTCCATTCAACCCAGCAATTTCCCTTCTAGGTATCTTTCTGAAGGAGTTAAACTATCACATCACAGCGACACATGAATATTCATGACAGCAGCATGATTCATAACAGCTTCCTCTTGAAAATGGCCTATGTATCCATCAACAGATGAAGGGATAATAAAAATGTGGCACCTACACAAACTGGAGCACTGTGATAAAGAAGCGTAACTTTTAGTCATTTGTAGGACAATGGATGCACTTCAAGACCATAATGTTGAGTAGAATAAATCAGGTACATTCGTTACATATTGTATGGTTTTTCTTTTATGAGATTTCCAAAGCATAAATAAATTAAAGGACAAAATAAAATTTAGATCATAGGAAAAACAGGGAGCTAGATCACTTGCAAATGGGAAGGGGAATCCAGATGGAGGGGAGAGGGAGGGGGAGGGAGGGAGGGAGGGTGGGTAAAAGGGTCGCAAAAAGAATTAAGGTGTGCTGAGTACATGTACCAACTCCCCACAAGGAATGTAATAATGTACTATAAGCACATATTAATAAAGATAAGAATTTAGCAAGAAAAGATATCACCAAGAAAATAAAAAAGGCAGAACATAAAGGGAAGAAAATATCTCTTAATAATGTATCTGGATAAGAAACTTGTATATATGAAGAACACTTACAATTCATATAAAAAGATCAAAACTAACTTAAAATGGGTAAAGGATCAATCAAGAAAAAAAAAAGTCTCTGAAGAAGATACAAATGGCCAATAAGCACACGTAAACATTGTCAATTATTTAGAAAATACACACAAACACCACAGTGAGATCATCAGTACTATAGCAGGTAGAATCAAAAAACAGAGAGTAGTAGAAGTACTAGAAAGGGTGTAAGTTGGGTTTCTCATACACTGCTGATAGGGATGGGAAATCCAAAATGCCCTATGCGCTTTGGAAAACTGTTTAGCAGTTTCTCAAAAGATTCATTACAAAGTTACTGTATGACCCGGCAGTTTCACTCCTAGATACAGACCCAAGAGAACGGTAAGCAGAAAACCTGCCCATGAATAATCATAGCAACCTTAGGCATAATAGCCCCGAAGTGGGAATGACCAAACATCCATGGGCTGATAAACGGCTAATTAAACGTGGTACACTCGTGCAATCAAGTAAAATGGGATGAAGAACGACCCGCACCGTTTCTGGTACAACCCGTGCAAGCGCTGGAGTTAGCGAAGCTGTCCGCTCTGCACAGGACGCCTTTCCTAACTCTGGGTTTGAGGCGCCCGGACAGGCGGACGTGTGGAGATGCAGATGGCAACAGCCACTATGGTGCAGGCGTAGACAAAAGAGGAGTGACCGCTACGGAGTTCCGGGTTTCTTTCAGGACGTGACAAAAATGTCACCTAAAACTGATTGTGGCGATGGCTGCTTGGTTCTGAATACACTCAAAACCACAGATTGTATACGTCCCACAGGAGTCTTGACCACTTTTCTCACTGCTAGGACAAAACGTCCAAAACCTGGAAGTTAAAGGAAGAGAGGATTATTTTGGTTCACAGTTCAGAAGTTGTAGCCCAGGTTCGGAGGCTTAAACTCGGAACTGGACGGAGAAAGAGCCCGGGTGGTGGGGGACCGCTCACTTCACGAGGGCGGGAAGCAGGGTGAGAGGTCGCGGGCCAAGGAGGAGGTGGCCCTCACCAGGCACCTCCCAGGAGCGCCGGGCCCTGCACCCCTGCAATTCCTGGACCTTCCAAAAGCCCCACCTTTGCATGCATGAGGTCTTTGGGGGTCATTCTTTTTTTTTTTTTTTCCGGTTTTTTCTGAGACAGGGTCTCACTTTGTAGTTCAGGCTGGCCCTGAGCTCAGCCTCCAACTCACATCACAGCAATCCTCCTGCCTCTGCCTCCCGAATGCTGGGATGACAGGCGTGAGCACCACGCCCGGCACTGTGGTATGTGGTACTGGTTGCTGCTGGGCGTGAGTCTCTACACCCAGTATTGTTATGTGGTTTCCAGGGATTGAACCCGGGGCCCTTGTGCTTCAAGACAGGCACCGAACCACTGAGCTAAATCTCAGGCCCTGGGTCATTCTTGATCTGAACCCTAACCATAGGTAAATTATAGGGATGTGGATTATATTTTAGTGAAGTTGTTACTGACAACAAAAATAAATATGTTAAATACAGTATAAAGCCACAGGACCAGAAGTAAGAAATGAACTAAGCGTATGTTTTTCAGAAGGGCTTGCTATTTTTCTTACTGCTGAGATGTAGAAATTTACATTTTTTTCTTTTCTACCACTGTGACTATCTCTCTTCATGAGATAACTGTGTTAATACAATATTAGGAAATTCGTAGAACCTTAATGGCATTTTAAAATCACTTTGTATTTGTCCAGGGTAAGAAAATTTCTCATTTAAACTATATGATTGTTTGATGCAAGATGCAAAGGAAGTTGGCATGACTTTACTTACCTGCACAGCTCTGTGGCCTGGGGGGGGGGGCGCTGCATCCTCATTTTCCCCTCACAGGTTGATTCCGTAAGTGCTCGGGATTATGTGAAAGAGTCAGATCTCCAGCAGGCACCCTCAGCCAGAGTGCACCCCGGAAGGAAGGTGCGTGCTTTTCCAAGGCTGTGGACATTTATAACGTGGCCTCAGCACAAGTGAAGAGCACCTTAGTGAAGTACTTCCGGGTCAGGAGGTATTTTTCTAACGCTGGGCTGATTTACTAAAACCCATCAAGTTCATGTTTGTTTACAGAAAAAACTCAGTGCCAGGAAAGTCACCATGCACCAGACCCATTCCCGCCCCAGGAGTCTCTGCTCTCGTGGAGAGGAGGCCAGGGATGGTGTTCTGGGCACCAGCCTGGCCCTGGAGGGGCAGTGACAGAGGCGCTTGTCTGAGAAGTGATATCTGTGCTGGGACCTGAGTGCTTAGGGCCGGAGTCAGCCACTGTGAGAGTAGAGTCTGGATGAGGGGAGCCATTTGTGCCGCTCTGGGGAATGGACATCCTCGGGGGAGACACCTGGCCAGGAGGGCGGAGGTGACAGGTGTCTGCAGACCGGAGCAAGGGGAACCTGTGTGTAGCCCTGAAGACCAAGCCTTGGCCCGGGCTGAGCCGGCGTGCCATGCCCAGGGCGGATGCGGGCTCCGGGAGCGGCGCAAAGGAGCAGAGTGCTGTCTTGTACCCGGCCGTGGGACGTGACTCCCCAGACCCCGGTCACTGTCCCCACCAGCAGCGGCCCTGTCTTCACCTCAGTCTCACCCACGTGTTAACTGTGGGAACCTGCAGTGTAATCAGAATCCAAAGGGAACCCCACTGTTCTCAGGGAAGGAGAACCCTCTCCAAACTGTGCTCTCTTATCCACAGTGAACTGACGTTGGAGCCCAGAGGTGTTAGAGACTTATCCAGAATCAATCCCAGCTCTTTGGACTCTTCAACAAACCCCGCTACTGAGGTGCTCAGGAAAACAGCTTCTCCTCCCTCGCTCGTCATCTGCTTGCCCAGAACTATACCAGTTAGGCAGATCCTGGGGCTCATCTGGCCCCGACCACCGTAGGATCTTAGAGAAGTATTCTCAGTACAACGTCTTTGAGCAGCTCACTGCTCTCCAGTCGCCATCCCAGGCTGCCAACACGGACATTTATTCTCTTTCTCCAACAACTTGAACTCCTTCCCACATGCTCTGCATCTGGCAGTGCACTGCCAGTGTCCAGTCACCTGAGTCAGACACAGGAGTCACGTTTGGCCCTGGTTTCTAGCTTTGTTCCTTCGAAGTAGCTTCTCCTCCTCCCTGTAACCATCCACCCTGAACGCTACACAGCCATCATTAGTCGGCGCCCTGTTAGAGGTTTCTTATCAGATCAGAAGTTTATCTCATCTATTTCTTCCAGAAATCGAGTCCTCAGAAAAATATAAAAACAATTATAAGGCTCTCTGTAGCCTATCACAAAGGGCTGCTTCTCAACCTGACTTCCTAGTTATTTCTCCTGTTGAGTACAGAGCCTGTTATACTTTTCCTGTCCTCTGGGAATCTTGTGCTCACTGATAATAGAAGCCTTTTTATTCAGTGGCCGCTGCCAGGCTGATCTCTCTCCCCCTTCCAGGCCTTAAAGTCTGCCTCAGTGACTGACAGATCTTTCCGTGTTCCCACGTCCTTCATCACCTCTCCTGACCTCCGTTGCCAGTGGGTGTCCATGTAAGCCGTCCCAGCATGCATCACGAGTGTCGATCGTGTGGGCTGCACAGTTCTGTGCAATCATTGGAAGACAGGTTTAAATTCGAGTTGTCTTTTATTGGCAGAAGCGCTGATAGTTAGGAGAAAGTCACTGGTGCAAGAATGAGATGCTGGGGTGTTTATGAGCGCAGAGCCAGTGATTCCCACGCCCACTGGCTCGGCTGCTGGGGAGCACTGGAGCCCTGTGAAGCGTCTGTGGTGACTCCGGATGGTGAGGGCAGAAGGCGCAGCTGAAGGTCTGCTTGCTGACCACTGCTGGGTGAAAAGGAAGGAGCCGAGGCAGGATGAGGCACTGCACCCAGGGCTGCACGCAATTCCGGGTTGAACTCATGTCCTTGACGAGATGACAGCATGCTTTTCCACAAAGGAAGCAGTCTGTGAAACAGATCGATTGACTGTGTTTCCATAGAAACAGGGGCGTATAATACCATCCCAATATCAAAAGCAATGAGTCTATTCATCAGATATTCAACATATCAAAGAATTCGAGGAATCCTTTGATTTTGATCAGTAATATTCTGATATATAACAAAAATCATTGCTTGACTTTTGGTTTTGTTTTATATGATTTATTTTCAATGTATCTATTATAGACTATTCTTATGAGAAGGTTTTGGGCTCTTGGTATTTCTTCACTGTAAAGTTTCCTCAAAGGCAAAAGAACAGAGCTCTCATTTTCTTTTTGAATTTAATACATTTTAGAATTTTTAAATCTTAATTTCTTAATCAACTGACAGTTTGGACCTAAAGGACTAATGTGATTAAGAGATAGTAGATGAATGGCATCTGCTCTGGTTTCATCTTCTCTTTCTGTTTGAAGTATTTTTGTTGTATATCCACTTTTTTTTTTTTTTTTTTGGTTAACCAATGGAACGCATTACTGAATTATCTAAAGTCAATTCCTAGCTTGTTTCTCTGGATAGTCTGTTTTGGTAGGATACTTTAATAGCTTTCCTTCAGTTAGAAGATTTATACTAGAAAATTTCTTCTGCTTTAAAAGGGGGGAGAGAAAAGGAGAGAAAGATAGAGAGACCTGATAGGGCAGAAATTTTCAGCTGATCACTTAGTCTATGACATTTTTTTGCAGCAATAGACAAGATGATTAGTTTGACATGTAATTTACAGTCAATGAGTAAAAAGAAATACTTGAGTTGCTGATTACAGCTGACTCAGAGACCTCTTGGGGTCTCTGAGTGATTTGCTTTGGGGGTGATTTCAAATGGTTTCTGCATTAGGATTCTACAGAGAAAGAGAATCATGGGCCTCTGTGTGTGTGAGAGAGAAAGGAGAGGGAGAGAGAGAAGAGAGAGAGAGAGAGAGAGGAGAGACGGAGAGAGAGAGTGGGAGAGAGAGAGTAGAGAGAGAGGGGAGGGAGAGAGAGAGAGAGAGGGAGAGAGGGAGAGAGGGAGGA